>JAJKFJ010023695.1:0-15952 GCA_027382625.1 Tetmemena sp. SeJ-2015 | reverse complement strand
TTCACCCCCCGATGCTTGTATTTTGTTTTCCGGGTTTAAATCCCTTTTTGCTCTCCCCTTTCCTTTAAGTAGATCCCCATGCCGGGTTTTTTCTCCCACATTTAAACTCAAAAAATTCTAGAAAAAGTGGGGGAAAAAACTTCTAAAATCCCTCAAACCTTTTCGTCGCTGAAAAACTATTCCTTGTTTTCTTTGGGTCTTTTCCCCTCTACTTAAATCTTTTCCTGGGGTTGTTTTCAATGATCTCTTTGGGGTACTTTCCCACTTTACATTTAGAAAGGACGCCAAAGAAGAATTTTCGTTTCTGGCTATTTGTTTGAGAGTTGTTCCTTGTTGGGAAGGAATAGAGCAACCCCCGGGATCCCCCATCCCCATCGCCATCCCTATTAGTGACTGGAATCCGGGAAAATTGGGTTCCCCATCATGTTGACATCGTTGTTTTTGAAAAAAAAAAAAAAAAAAAAAAAGGGTTTTTTCTTCTCATAAACCCAAGAATTGCTTGAGGAACGAGATCTTTGTTCCAAACATTGTGGGAAAAGGAAAAAAACCCAAAAAAAAACTAAATTATTGTTCCCTTCCAAAATATCATAAAAGCTTTTACCTTGGGTAAGTAAAAAGGGAAACTGTAGGGGTTTTTCCCCTTGCTTGGGAAACCCTCTTCAAAAAAACTCTTGCGTTTCCCATTTCTTAATCGTTAAACCCTTTCAAGTTTTTCTCCCTCTTGTGTACTCTTGTTTTTAATTTGGGGTTTTTCAATCTCGGGAAAGGGCCCCCAAAATTCCCTCCAACACCTTGCACAGATGAATCACTTCACACACACTTAAACATTAAATCATATTGGTTTTTAGAGTTTACTGATGGTCGGGTGCGATTTTGGAGAGGGAATTTTATTGAAGTAGAGTGGGTTTTGTTATTGCTGTGAGTTCATTTAAGATAGCAGTGAGCGCAGAATATACTAAATCTACTAATTTAAATTAAATTTGCTATCTTAATAGCTCTCTCATTCACACTTACTCACATAGAACTCTCATTACTTGTAAGAAAGCATAAATTGTAATTTAATAAATAAATAGATAAAAGCTTTGATTTGCTACCAATTTTGAGAATGGAAGCGACCATTTGTCTAGCCTGCAATAGGAGTTACAACCTTGAGAATAGAAAGCCTGTGATCTTACCTGAGTGTGGGGACACTATATGTGAAAGCTGTCTCAACTCTTTTAAGAACCCTCAAGATTAGAATCGATTTGAATGTCCAATAGATCATGTAAAGTAAGAGATTCCTAAAAAGCCCTTATAAAGTTAATTAAGCTAATTTTCTTATTGTTTGTTACAAATAGAATAAATTTGATAAATTTCTAAATCACTACTATATCTAAGAAGAATTTCAAAGTAAAACTGGAATTGTATAAATTAGCTATTTTTTTAATGACTTAAAATATTATCCTTCGCAATTATGAAAGGCGCCTGATCTATAAATTATTAATTCAGCCATAAATAACTTAATGTAACACTTCAATTTAGGAAAATTTAACTCTACTCATATAAGAGTTTATTAAATTCCATGAGAGTTGGATTACTAATCTTATTCTTTTCTCTCCAATCGAATTATTATTGATCTTTACGTAAAGGCGATAATGCGTATTTTGGAAAATAATAAGGAAAAAATAGGGAAATAACTATATATCACTTGCGAGAAGCACAAGAATTAGTTTTGCTGGGGGGGGGCCTTTCCTCGTCATCCACTTTTTTCATGAAAATACGAAAAATCACTATCTGGCCTAAAATCAGCTAAAAACACCGATTCTTTAGTCCAAATTCAAATCCAAAGAGCCTATCCTGGTCATTTTTTTAATATAACAAATGAGCTAAAATTTTTCGGAACATAAGTACAAAAAATCATTTTTAAGGCTACTTGATGCTATGATTAACTTTATTTTTATGAAATAAGACCAATATCTTTCAATAAATTAGTTGTTAAAGAAAGATAATGATTTTTTTAAAAAAATTAATCAGAAGTTAATCAAAGAAAAATTCTATAAATAATTTAAGATTAAAGGCAATTATATTCAATTATAAAATATTCGGAATAGAAAAAAAATAAATAGGATTCCATTATTTATCATCCATAAAATTCACAAAATTATTTAAATAAATATAAATAGACTTAGTTATTAATTTTAAGATTATCTAATTTAATGAGAGCTCTAAATAATAAAGAGGACTTGAAGGCTATGATAACATTTATTAAGAGATCCAGGAATTAATTATTATATAAAATATCTTTTACTTATTCATACTTCAATTTTTTAGTTAAATTGCCATTCTTTTACAATTTAAATTTTTGGGGGGGGGCCTTTCCTCGTCATCCACTTTTTTCATGAAATTATGAAAAATCACTATCTATTCTAAAATTAGCTAAAAACATCAGTTTTTTAGTCCTATTTCAAATTCAAAGGGGCTATCCTGATCAAATATTTTAATTTAGGAAAAAAGAGCTTGGCTTTTTAAAATAAGGAAGATAATTAAAATTATTTTTAAGGCAACTTAATATCAATAAGATTTTATTTTTTATAATTAAAACATATGTTTTCAATATATAAGATCAAAGATAACCAAGAAAAATGTCTGCGCTTACAAAGGAATGTATATATTGAAATGAAAATCCTTTAAACATGCTCTATGCTATTTAAAATCAAGGCCTTGATATTATATTATGAAATATTTTTTTAAAAAAACTAGAATAAATGGGATTGCATATTTTATCATGCAAACAAAGAACAATATGTATTTAATAAAATATATTGGCTGAGATATAATTTTTAACTAAGATTATGATTCTAGGGGAGAAAAAAAGGTAGAGGACTTGAAAACTGTGTTATCGTCGTTAAGAGTACTTTGATTTGATTATTACATGAGTTATCTTCAATTTGCGAATATATTAACTTTCCTAATGATGTTGTCAATCCTTAAAATATAATTTTTGAGAAATAAATATTTCTTTAAGATTCTAAATATTTTTCTAAATTAAACAATATGATCAGGATGGGCCCTCTGAAATATGAAAAGTACTAAAAAATTGGTGCTTTTGGCTAATTTTATGCTAGACAGCGATTTTTTATATTTTATGAAAAAAAGTGGATGACGAGGAAAGGCCCCCCCCCAAATTTTTAAACATTAATTTTCTATGAAGCTATTCCAAAAAAAATCAATTAAAAATATGACCAGGATAGGCTCTTTGGATTTGAATTTGGACTAAAGAATCGGTGTTTTTAGCTGATTTTAGGCCAGATAGTGATTTTTCGTATTTTCATGAAAAAAGTGGATGACGAGGAAATGCCCCCCCCGTTTTGCTCTTTCACCTTAAATGACGATGATATTAACATAAAACTATACTGCTAAGATTGCAAAATTCGTGATTCAAAAACGACCAACATTTAATGGGCTCATTTGATAAGAGAGAGAATGAATAATTTAGAAAAGCTTAAAGAATGGCATAAAAAAATTCAAGAATATATTAACTTCTTGGAATAAATAGTTATAGAGGGTATTACCTGCAATAAAAAGGAATACAAATATAATACACGAGAAATAGATGCATTTTGCGATTGTTTATAATCAATGGATTGTGTTTTAAATTCGGCTGATATAAAAAATGCTAATGAGTAGAAGTAGAAGTAGGAGTAGGAGGAAGAAGAATGGAGGAAATAACCTTAATATTCAGAACTTCTTGAATGCTTTATTGGATCATAAATTGTGAAACCTAGCAAGTCTAAATTTTTAATGAAGATAATTTAAAGATCTCATGAAAGAGGCATTCATCATTTTACTTAAGACAATCAATGGTTTTACTATGGAAAGATTAACAATTTTGTAAATTTTGCCCAGGCATATGATAAATATAAGGATTATGCTCCTAGATTAATTCTGATTGAATCTGATTTGGGAAAATGCTTTGGGAGCTTCGAATATAGGGCAGGATATATAGGAAAAAAGCATTCATTCTTTTTCTCGCTTGATCATGAAAAGATACACTCTCTAGACGATGAAATGGTTCAAAGTAGTCAGTGGAACATTAAAGACTATCGAAAGCGTTCTTTTGGTGGTGGAGCATTTTCTTTAT
This sequence comes from Tetmemena sp. SeJ-2015, assembly GCA_027382625.1. Classification (NCBI taxonomy): domain Eukaryota; phylum Ciliophora; class Spirotrichea; order Sporadotrichida; family Oxytrichidae; genus Tetmemena; species Tetmemena sp. SeJ-2015. The sequence continues at coordinate 11,832 of JAJKFJ010023695.1, read as the reverse complement.
TTGATAGTTACAGAGTTAGAAGAGGCTAGAGCAACTTGGGCGATCATGAAGCACCTGAACTATATGAAACACTTTAAGAACTAAATATTTCAAAAGATGACTATTTAGCTGGGTCTAAATACTTTAAAATCAAAGAAATTGAAGTTTACTCTGACTATAATAACTAATTATAGGAATGAATAATATCCAAGCGAAAGAATGTGGAAACTATTATTTAGTTTTAGGATCAAACTTGGAAAGCACCAAAAAAATCCTATGCAAAGTGAAATTTCTTAATTATAATTTAACTGTCTCAAAAAAAACATATAAGAGAGAAATTCGAATTTAATTTTATCAAAGGAATTGTTTTCTAGAAAGGGGTTAAAAACGAAATAAAGATTTAATCTAATTTAGACACAGAGAGAAAACTTAGAAAGAAAAATGACTGAGGAATTTTGGCAGGCAGAGAAGAAAAAGTTTGAAAGCAATCCCGTAAACACCAACATTTTGCTCTCACAAACTGAGAAAGATGCGAAGTCTATCGCCTCAGACAAGCACCCCAAAGCTTTGTATGCTGAGTGTTTGAAGCAATCGACTTACTGGACTCACTATGCAGCATCCCCTAGTCTTTCCATCGATGACATGGCCATGATGCTCTGCAGAGATCTCGGTAAGTGAAAAATCAAATGACTATAAAAAAAAAGAGATGAGAAGATAGAGTTATAATAGAAATGAAGTTCTCTTTTCAATAAAGATACAGCCAATTTGCGATATAGTCTTGAAAGCTCTGAATAATTAAGGATTGATGAATCTAAATTAATATTTTAGGTTGCGAGGTGAACTACTGCGGCTTAATAAAGAAGTCTCAACCTATGGAGTGGGAAGGCAGTTCGGACTGCTCTGAAGAGATAAAGAACTTCAACAACTGCATGATAAGGGAGCGCAGACGCTACCAATGGATGGATAACAGACCCAGCATGTTCGACTATATCCAAACTAGACTGGAGGAAAAGAAAAAGGAGAAGAAATTCGAGAATCTCTTCACTCAGACAGAACTCTAAGCCATAGAACAACTCATTCTAATTAAAAATTTGCATTTTAAAGTTTTTATATGACTCAAGGCAGAAGATAAGCAAAAGCTAGAGCAGGTTTCAGGTAAGAATTTACAGATGCGCTTTATATGAAATATTTAATTAATCACTGCTAACCTCCCCAAGATGTGGACTAACAAATTTTTATAGAAAAACCAATTGAGAACCCAAACCTCAAGGCGTGAAGCTTCAGAATTTGATAGGAAAGAAGTGTCAGGACAATTTAGTTCGTGTATAAAAATATTTATGGGATTTATTTGCGGCTTAGAATTATTATCATTCAGCAAGCTACTCTAATCTTTCTTCAAAGGGAAACGAATGAATATAGGCAAGAAGAAACTGCAAAACTTTAATTTATTGTTCGCTTTATATAGAAGGAAAATCAGTTCTGGAATCTGAAATTGCCAACTCCCCTAGACTTGCCCTGTGGACTGAGGTCCCTCAAGAACACTTACTCGTTTCTTGACTTTGGAGAAGGTTGCTGTAAACTAATAATCAATCAATCATCTATTAATCTGAACTTTACTTAAGCGGTAGTTTACCTCTAGGGGTGCTTAGAACTTCCTTCCAAGCATGATGTTATCATAATCTAGGGAGTCTTTCCAGTACACGAGGGCAATGATTAATCTGAGGAAGAAGGAAAACACAGATGCGTAGAAGGCGAACCTTCTCAGGGCTCTCTCTTGGGCAGTCACAGCAGCGTCATTCTTATAATACCCCTCGTATTCATAGGATTTGACTGAGAACCAAGCCAAATCGTAGAAGATGCTAATTATCACTCCAAGCACTAAGTAGCGGAAGGTGTTTTGAGTTACTCGTTCCTTGTTCAATAACATGTAAGCAGCGACTGTGCATACAGTTAGCTAAAGAGAGAGCGTTAAGAGAAAATGTTCTTTTTCTTACATTCAGGAAATCTTCTCTGTAGAAGCAGATTAAGACGGTTAGGGCTGAGTAAATGACTGTCAGGAAGACAGTCACTTTATACCAAGGGATCTCTCTGAATCCCAGTTTCTCTGCTACTACATTAGTCACCTCATCTAGTCTCTGCTCAAACTACTTCTCTTTCACAAACATCTAGCTTTGAAGTTGAGCTATCTTCTCACTCTGCATGATACTTGACCCTCCAGATAGAATCTTCTCTTGCTGATAGTAGGATGAAATGAAGCCAAAGGGTTTCTTCATATTCTCGAGTTGATAGACGAGTGCCTCTCTTTCGTTCTTCTCCTCTTCTAATGCGAGATCTTGAATCTTGAGGATCTCTTAAAGAAAGCGCCTTCTACTGTGAATCCAATGGAGCATGAGTCTGATTTTACCGGTGAGCTGATCTCCTCGCTCGTTCTCTAAGTTGAACCACTCATCGTGCTTGTACTAGTCATTCAATTGTGTGATGTCTATCTCACACTAACCGATAAGAATCTAGGATATAGAGTAAGATATATTAAAATGAGGAGATAAGTTGGTCCTAGCCCACTGTACCTCTATCGAAAACTTGGATGAAGAGTGCTTCCCTGCCAGTGGTGATATCAAATGTGATGATTTCGTTCCATAGGGGGTCAGTGCTAGTTTTGACTTAGTCAGTTTGAGATCTTTGGCCTTCTATCGTCAGCACTACGTAAGGGTTTGGCGCTCCCAGTTTGTTGCTCCTGAGTTCTCTTGCCTCAATGACGTTAGCTGTGAGCACTGACCCTATCATGATTCCATGCTGATTCGTTTACTCTGTCTCATCGATCTCTCTGTACTTGGCTTGCAACTCTACTCGCTTTCCCTCGTCCTCAATAATTATCTTGTTCAATTCTTCTATCCTCTCTTCCACTTCTCTTAATAGAATAAATCCTAACTATTTTATAATGGAAGTTCTCTTTATTGAGCAAAGTAAAATTTAATTCTTATTGATTATAAAAGTAGGACTCGACAAATTCTTAGAGCGATATGCGGCCATCTTGGTTAGTGTCAATCTCTGCGTATAACTCTTGAGCTACCCTCGTATCTACTTCCACCCCGTGTTCTTACGCCTAAAGTATAAAGATCAGCCTTTCATTCATAAAGTTTAAGTCTTATTTCATCCTAGTCTTTGAAATCGCTTTTGATATTTACCTGTTTTGTTAAGAACTTTAATTCAATATATCTATTTATATATATTTATTGAACTCGACAATTTCCTCGAGCGTGATGAGTCCATCCTGATTCAAATCGAGTTTGCTGAATTCTTCAAAGAGCTTCTGCTGAACTTTCTCGTATTCTCTTTCCCTTGCGATCATGTGCTCCGCATGGTGAGCTTAGCTCTAAGTCTCTGCTAACATCCGCTGCATAGGGTTATCTTCATAAGCACCGGGCTAACCCTGAGGTACTTGTCTAGATCTCCTTCCTATATCAAATTATTAGAATCTGGGAATGTTGCATTTCAATCCATATTCACACTTATTAACGTTCATAGAAATGGGAATTCAGAAAAGTTCAAACTGGACAATTTTGTTAAAAACTTTGACAGATTGCTAACTTAGCGTGAGTAACTTGCTCCTTATGAGGGGAAGAAGGAATGATGGATTGGAGAGTGGAATTATTTTTTACTTTAGATTACCTTTATAGGGGGAGTCTTGTCTCGAAATCGGAGAGCCAGTCAGAATCAAACTTAATAAAATGACCACAATAAAATTAATTTTATTTTTGTGTGTGAATGTCTTGGAGAGTGGCTGCCATGAAAGTAGTCTGAGTAATTAAATTTAAAATATAATGCCACAAATAAATTTATCATTTTCCAACCACCATTCCATATTTCAATCTCAAATTAGAAAATGAAAGAGATAATATAATAACACTCAAAATGACATCATAAACAAGTAAAGAGTCTGCTACTTTGAATACTTCGTATTTGCAAAATGGGGAATCCATGATCTCAGGCGACATGCAGGAGACTATGAGGAGACTAATGCAGATTGAGAAACTGGCTGAGGAGATACTCACACTCAAGCAGCAGCTGGTTGAGTATGACAGGAAGAGAAACCATAACAGAGAATAATATAACATATATATTTTATCTTCTCACTTTCATTATATTTGAGAATGTTTGGGTGCTTTCAGAAGAGGCGAGATAACCCAGCAGAGCAGCAAGCTGTGGTTGAGCTACGGAGACAACATGCTCAGACTCCCCAGGAAGAACATCCTCGCTCTGGTTGAAGGAGACTAAGTCAAGCTCAACAAATTGGTTGACGAGACTAGATCGCAAATCAAACAGAAAGTTTCCCAACTTCTCAAACTCGCTCCGAATGTGATATATCAAGAGAGAATATTGTAAGAATGAATATTTATGGAATGTGATGACTCAGGAGATGGACCCCTATGTGGTGGAGCTTTTGATGAGAGAGGATTAAAAGCAAGCCAAATTGAAGAAGAGAATCAACAACAGAAATCAGATAGACGAGGAGGACGAGGAAGATGAAGATGAAGAAGAGGAAGACTATATTTGAAGTTGCTAATGCTGTTTGCCTTAATTAGAATACTTGATTTCAACTAACGCTAAACTCTAAACTTACTTTCACTCCATTCGAAAGACATTCAAAGAGAGGGTAAAGTTAAATTTTAGCAAAATATCTAAGCTTCATTGCATAGCTAAGCAATTTTATAAGGCGGGCCAGTTTGAATTTAATTTAGTAATACTACATTAATCTTGTTAAGTTTAAGTTTTAAGAGCGACTGTCGTCACCACTCTGAGCTGCTACGATCTCATACAGCCATCTCCATCTTTATCTTGGGGTGGCATGTGTAGTTTAGGATCTTGAAGTCGGAGAATTTGAAGTCCTCGATCTCAGTGACATCTGGGTTTAGCTCCAGCTGAGGGAAGGGGTGAGGGTAGCGCTTTAGCTGCTCCTGGAGGGGCTCTATGTGAGTTTTATAGACATGGGCATCCCCGAGGACGTGTACGAACTCTCCACGCTTGAGGCCGCAGACTTAGGCGAGCATGCAGGTCAAGAGTGAGTAACTGGCGATGTTGAAGGGCACACCTAGACCCATGTCACATGAGCGCTGGTACATCTGGCATGACAAACGGCCATCTGCAGTCACATAGAACTGGGCGAGCAAATGGCAAGGTGGCAAAGCCATCTTGGAAAGATCTGCTGCGTTCCATGCAGACATCACGATTCGGCGACTGGTTGGGTTGTGCTTCAGCTGCTTTATTACGTCAGTTAGTTATTGCAAAAGGGAAAAACATTATCATCTAACATCCCTTGCATTGAGTTTATAATTTATTGTAATGATAGTCGAATCCTTAGCCAGTATAGTCAGTGTGCATGGTATCGTAAGCAGCGCCGAAGTGTCTCCATTGGAAGCCATAGACAGGGCCAAGGTCCCACTCTTCTCTGTGGTTAAGACCGATTAAAAAATAAGCATTTCATTCATTCGATGCCATCGAGGAATTGCCTGCTAGCGTTTCCGTCCCAAATTCGAATCTTCTTATCACTAAGATTCTTGGCATTAGTGTCTCCTTTCACAAACCAGATCAGCTCCTCGGCAACTCCTCTCCAGAAGACGTCCTTGGTGGTGAGTAGGGGGAAAGACTCAGCGAGGTCAAAGCGCATTTGATAGCCAAACTTTCCCACAATACCCACACCGGTGCGGTCGGACTTCTCACTGCCAGTCTCTATAATCTCCTTGATGATCTCGAGATATTGCATCTCAGGATGCTTGGGGTACTTCGAGAACAGGCGAGAGGGAATCAATTCAGGTCTCTGCTGCAGCAGTTGTCTGTTGCCGAGGAAAGTGTAGTCGAAGGTGATATCATCATGCTGGTAGGTTTGAGAGACGTAGAGGTTAGTGTAGGTGCCAGTCTGAGGAGTCTCATCAATCTTGGGCATGAAAGTATCGCATGGGAAGTCCTTGTTGATGCGAGTCTTGATGATGAGCTTGCAGTGCTCGGCGTACTTGTTGATAGCTTGATCGTAGAGAGTAGCTCCACCGATCACAAAGATCTCGTTGATTCTGGGGTTGGAGGAAAGAGTGAAGAGGGCCCTCTCGAAGTCATTGTAGACTTGGACTAGGCCATTTTCATCGTTAGCATCCTCAAGATGCTATTGAGAGGTCAGGATCACGTTGAGGCGCTTGGAGAGTGGGCGGAACTTGAGGGGGATGCTGTCCCAGGTCTTTCTTCCCATGATTACTGCGTTCATCTTCTCAGCATGAGCGGGTGTGGCCTTGGGAGTTAAGCCACTCTGGTAGAAAAGTCCACTACTGTTGACTGCATGCTCACCCAGAGTGAAGGCGAGAGGCTCCTTTGACTGAGTGACATTGACGAAATGCTTCATCTCTTTGGGTATTTTGGGCCAGGGGAGGTCGCCCTGGAATCCGATGCCGTTGTTCTTGGAGCAGGCAACGATAACGGTGAAAGGCTTGATTGCAACTTGTGCTTGATGGGAAAGCATGTTTTAAGGGTTTAGCTAAGAAATGGCGAAAGATCAAGGTTCTTTTAAAGAAGGGGGTATTTTGCGATTAATTTTAAATACACCTCGAAATAATTTCAGACTTTAAAATTTTAAAATAACTACTCACTATCTATTTCATTTAAAAATTACTCAATTCATAAGTTAAATATAAATTTATGGTACATTTTATGAAATGATTGTTTTCATTTTGTCCTTTGATTAGATTAAAATCAAATTTCAATTAAGCGAAATACCTACTATAATCCTCATTCTCATTTTAAATAAATTTGAGCGATAATAAGCGGGAGATTTTGAATTAATACCTCGCATCAGCAATTACGAAACTAAAGCCACTCTAATGCCCAAATCGGCAGTCTATTAATTAGTGAAGAAATTAAATTAAAATTTGTTCATTCCCTATAATCCTTAATCTTCTTATAATTCTAGTCAAGACAAGTTGTTATTAGTTTTCTGTACCTCTAAAAATTTCTGAGAGAAGTTACTGTTATCATCTTCATCCTCCTCAATCAACTCGTCCTCGTTTATAGAGCCTTGAACTGCCTGCAACTCCTTCGCACTTGCAAACCTCGAAGATTATTTAAAACACTCAAACTATTATTATCATTAGATGGGTTCTAGTTGATCTGCTGGAAGGTGCTGAGTCTGTGTTTGTTGTACCGAGAGTTGACCACCAGGGAGGAAGCAGCAGCATCATGTATTTCCTTGCTTTTGGAGAGACTTTCAACTTCAATTCTGATTATGGACTCTCTTCTGAGTCGCTTTTCGTCTCTCGTCTTGTTAGTCAAATCGCCCACACCCATCTTGCTACTCCTTCCTGTTATCATCCTCTGCAACTGCATCTTCTGCCCTCCTCTTATCGTCATCCTTCTTAAAAAATATAATGATCAATTTTTAATGTTTCTAGAAAAGGAGTTGTCTTGCATTCCCGACCTAATTGGCAGCTTAGACTGGCTCTCCTAGGGTGAGACGGTTGAGCTTTGATAGAGGCTGTTCTCAAACCTCCCAGTCTGCTGTTACAATAAATACATCTTCTTATATGATAATATATTTATGTTTAAGGATGAGCATCTGTTTTTGCTCCTCCTCTAGTTTTCGTTTGAGGATGTCGTGCTGCATGCGTTGGTAGAAGTTCTGCTCCTTCCGCTCGTTCTTCCCCTTCCTCTTCGCCTTCAGGTACTTCTGGTACATCGCCCTGATGTAGTCGTCCGTGTTCTTCAGCAGCAACACGTTCAGGTAAAGCAACAAAATAAACAATAAATAATAAAATTAGATTATTTTTAATCAGGTACTTGCTGTAGAGGTCGAACTTATTGGAGGAGAAGCCTTTCTTGCCTTGCTTCATGAGCTGCTCCTCGTCCATCACATCGCTCTCCACCTCAGTCACCAGGTCGTCATCCTCCTCGGACTCGTCCTCTTCATCCTCATCCCCAGCATCGTCAGAGTCTGAACTCACTGAGTTGCTTTGGTCAGCTAAGGTCTGGTCTCTATGAAGATTGCTGCCTAGCAAGCTCAGACCCAGCTGCTGCCCTCTCTACCCAGAGGCTGATTGCTTTTTGGGTGATACTCCTGACCCAAAGCCTTTAGTTTCTCTCTGTTTAGCTATCGACTTCTTCTCAGTTCCCTGTAGGCCTTTGTTCAAGCCGTGCTTCTTCCCTCTCTTTTTAATTTCTCTCTCCAGGTCTCTGAATATCACCAAATTATAATAAGAAAATGCGAAGCCGCTTGTTTATATAAATGAGCAGAATTAAAGTTTGCAATAGGCCAACTAGGATCTTGTTTTAAGAGCCTTTAGCAATTAAATGTAATTCATTTAGAATAAGGAAGTTGCAATTTCATCTTGGACTTGCTCAATGCTGGTGCAAGTTTATCTCTAGTCAAAGAGATGCTGCATTTAATTACTGTCAGGAGTGGCCACAGAAATACAATTATAATAAATCCTGTATCTCTTGTTCAGTATCTAAGACTTTCTCTGGCTTATGTTAGTCATGGTGGCTTACTGAGAGGCATCTTGATCTAAGATCCCAATCAAAAGCTGCTTAATGTGGTTCCTTCTTCTCAGAAAAGCTGATATGTTAGACTGCTTACTCTCCTCTTAAAGAAAAGACTTGCTCTATTCCCCCTCCTCTTAGAGCTGAATCTAGTCAGGCTCCTCACCTTGTTCTTGAGACTGTATGTCATAGTTTTGGACTTTATTGGCAGCTCCTGGCTTAGTGAGTCTGCTGCCCCATCTGCTACTAGCAGTCATGCTGAAGTAACTCCTGTCTGAGTCTCTCTTGTTGCCCTCAAACATCCGATCTATCAGCTATTGCTTTGGACTCATGACTGCCTTGCTCTCTCGTCCATGGCACTTCTTAACTCGCTGAGTGAAGAAAGTAGCCTGCATTTGGAAATGGCTAGGCGAGTAAAGATAACTGTCTCACAAAGCTTGTGCTTGATTATTCTGCGGCTGGATGTTTTGTGAAGGCACGAGATGGAAAGTTTGAGACTAGAGTTCTGGGTGAAAGGGTGTCATGTTTTGAGAGGAGAGTATGGCCTCGTTATTTGAGAAAGCCATTTTCCTTTTTGCATTCTGAGATTGCTACATACTCTGCTTTAAACTTTGGAAGTGCTGATTGCTTTAATTGAACAACTGCTGTCTACTTGGACTGGAAGTGATCTCAGTATTCTAATAATCTTGGACTCTCATACTATTGAGTGAGAGTGAGGCTTAGTTCTTGTTTTAATGCTACTTCTCATTGAGCTCATGTTCATTTGGGCTTAGAGAAGAAATGAGGCCGCTGTTGAAAACTCCAGAGGAGAAATAATTGGGAGTTAGGATTCCAATCTGACCCTTGTTGACCTTAGAAGTTCTATCCCCTCTCTGACCACCTTATGACATCAGCCTCTACTAAGCTTGATGAAATTATCTGCCAGAGGTTAGGCTCATAGACTGTGAAACCACGTTTGGCTGAGATTGGATTAGAGATTAACTTATCGCTCCACTCTCGTCCTTTATCTGGATGTATCTGGCACTTGATTTCATGCTCTGAGACATGTGATGATGCTAGTCTGTCCTCTTACTCTCAAATTAAACAAGATTCAACAGTGACATGGTAATTATCTTAACTCTCATTGGTAACATCCTTGCTGCTTTCAATTTAAGACTCTCTGATTGAATCCTTGAGAACCCCTAGCTTAAACTCCTTTTCCAGGAGCTAGAGATTATTCTGAGTCTTCTTTTGATTTGCCATCTACTGTAGTAGCCCTATGTTGTCTTTCTATCTCAAGCCTAATCGCTTCTCTATCTGAAGTAGGTTCCTTTTTATTTTAGCCTCTTGGCTTTCATTCACTCATTATCATTTTAAAGAGTAGTAAATATGCATTCAATTAAGATTGAGGAGTTCTCTGGCTGCTCTGACCTCTGGGGAGTTTCTATCTTTCTTGTTCTCTTCAAGTATCCTATCCATTTGAAGTCTTACCTAAGCTTGCAGCAAGCCTGGGTCTATCAGTGTCTTTGGGATAAAGACCTCCCTCTCCTCGTGCTTCTCCAATGTCTTATTCAGAATGTCCTACTCGTTGTATTAAACAGACTATAAAATAGTAATATAATTTACTTTGTATTGATTGATCTGGGAGAGGTCGACTGACTGAATCTCCTTCTAGTTTCGTCTGAAGCACCTGGACCTGATCTTCTGCATCTCTGGGAACTGACTGTTGTCCGCTATGTAGTTCAGTGACTTGTACGACTTCCTCCCCTAACTTATCTCACAACACTATAATCTAATGATCATTTCATATCTTATATATCTTGATAGCATCTTCCCTCTTCTTTTACTGCAGGTGCTGCCTCTGCTTGAACTTGTGCCAGTTCTTGGCGTGGAAGAAGTATTAGTCCTTCAACTCCTCCTTCTTTTGCAAATCCTCCAGCTTAGTCATCTTTACTTGCCCTGTGGACTGATCTATCGCAACTAGGTACCCATTCACTACCATCTCCCCAGGCTTCAAATTCTTCATTATCTAAGCTAATTTCTTCTCCCTATCAAATAATAAATGAAGCATGAATAGTTAATAAATAAAAGAATCAGAAACCTTTTGAGAGGTGTCAGTCTCGAGTCTATCCTGAGGACGTTTCACATCCGAGCTTTTCCTTTCCACCGAGACTTTAGACTAAGGTTAAAGGGGATTTTAAGTTGGAGGAATGGCGTTTATATTTGTTGAATTTTTAGTTGAGGCAACACTCTTCCTCTCATCTTTCATACCTTAAAATGATATTTTTAAAACTCCAACTAAATTTGAGAGTACCTCCAAAGTCGAGGTTGATCTTTTTCATTTGATTCTTGGCAGTCAATTGAGAAAGTCTCAAAGGCTGATTGTCTTCTAAAACTTTAAAAGGGATTTGTAAATCAGAGCCCTTCACTTTATCCTCTGCTCTTAAAGATTACTTGTCCTCTTTTGACTTATTCCAAAGTCAAAATATTTTGACATCAATTTTTTATCTAAAAGTATTTCACTTAAGGAAAGTCATAGGGAAATTCAATTCCCCTTTTTTAAAAAGCTTTTAAAGAATAACTTGTAGAAAATATTCAAAAGTATTCTACTCTCTTATTTCATTCTTACTTTTAGAATATTGACCTGCTTATTGGTATTTTAAACAGTTTAGTTATCAAGGAAGAGTTTAATATCTGAGTTTAAGATAGATTTGAGCTGCTCCTAATGACTCTGCCTCATAGTTTGCTTCTTCTCCTTTGCCTATTGCAAAGAGTGCTTTAACTTTATCTCCCTCTGCGGTAACACCAGCTGATTCTACATAAATAAACTTACTTAAATCTTAAAAAATATTACATGGTATTGATGATGAGTTTGTAGTCGGGGACCAGAGACTTGTGCTTGCCGTGTTTACTCTGTATCATAGAATCTCTTTAGAACATGTCTGTCTAGTTGTCATTAAAATATTGCTGCTGCCCCTCCCCCTTAATTAGCGAAGAGTCTTAGAACTGTCTAGCTTCATGAGGTTTAGTTTTATAGTAGGAGAGGGTTTAAGGACTGCGAGGGTTACTCATTTTATTCTTAAATGATGTAATATTCTAGCTCTAAATTAATTATCCTATCAAAACTAAGCACAATCTACAACACACCCAACCAATCAACCACCCTTTCACTCACTAATTCAATTTTTGGTTTCTCATTTAAACTTATAGAGAATGATTGCATTGGAAAGTCTAAGTGTAAAGAGATCTGGATTATAGTAGAATAAATCAATAACTATGCTGAATGCATTAGCAATAACTTATCTTATAGAGCCTGAGAGTAGTAGTTGTGGGACTAGACTTTTGAAGAGGGAACTCATT
>JAJKFJ010023694.1:0-15534 GCA_027382625.1 Tetmemena sp. SeJ-2015 | reverse complement strand
ATAGTTTGAATAAGCAGCCGCGGTATGTATATATTAATTTGGGCTTAAAAAATTTCCGGAATTAAATTGTAAATTTAATTCGATTAATTCAATTTTACATTTCATTCTGATTTCTACAATAATAATTAGGAATTAAGCAACCCTAACCCGGGCATATAATAACTTAATCAATTTAAAGTTAATTCACAGGCGTAGCACCTTGTTGTGCCGCGTCAAGTGAAAGCCCACACTTCTCTTATTTAATAAATTCTCAGCTATATTATGTATCAAGGTGAAGCTAAAAATAGCACCTAGTATTATGAAAATCCTAATATTTATTTAGTAATCAAATTTAATTAGATTTTATTTTCTTTAAAGTTTGTAAAATAAGCTTAATTTACATCTTATATAGTTAAGACAATTTGCATAAAAGGATACCTATTAAATTCCCCATATCTAGATGGCAATAAAGATGTTTATATGAGAAAATCCTTTTATATCGTATATATTTATCAATAAAGAGAAGGTTTTTAGTATATCAATCAATTAAATAATCACTAAGAAGAATGGCTAGCAGAAATTTCTATATTAGATAAACTGATGCGTTGTCTTGGCTTTTGTCCTTTTCTTAAAATTATTTTTATTTGAGCGATATTTCAAGTTGATTAATCTGGAGTGCCCTAGATTTGCTAATCCCACTGACTACTTCATGAAAGTGCTAACAGTTAATTATCCTAAAGGACCCAGAGATGAAAAGAAGGTTGCCTACTTACAAAAGTCCTACTAAACTCATTTGAAAGACGTAATCATGGCCGAGGCTCAATCTATACCAGTATCTCATAGTCAAGACCTTCATATAAGCAAAAATGGATAAGTCTCCTTTAGAAAGCAGTTCACGGAATTCTAATTCATCATATATTTTTATTGCTAGATAGATGCAAAACTCAAAACATAAAAGACCCAGCCACCTTTAGAGTGAAGTTTGGCCAAACCATATTCATAGCTTTACTCTCCCTAGCTCTGTTTTGGGATTTGAGTTCAAACTCTTACGTTGATCAGTACAGCTTGAGTGGCTTCTCTTTCTTTACTTGCACGAACGCACTAATGTCTCACATGATGAACAATCTCCTATAGTTCTAGGATGAAAGGCCAGTTTTCCTTAGAGAATAAGCAAACAAGATGTAAAATTAGGCATTTTTACTCTTTATATCACAAAGAGATGTATGGGGTGCTTCCCTATTTCTTAGCCAAGAACATTCTTGAGATTCCAATCTTGATCATCTAGCCAATAAATAAAAATGCTCTGGACTGTCATCGTTTACTTCGGAGTAGGCCTTACTGTCACGGCAAAATAGTTCTGGCTTTACTACATCATTCTCGTCATTCTTTCATTTATTATTGAAAATTAATCTTTTCTATAAACCGTTTTTGCGTTTTAATTTTCATGTAAAATTGTATCCGGGATGTAATTAGTAAAATTATAGCATCCCAGATAAAGAAGAAAGCACCTGCTAAAGCATAATTTTAATAAAAAATTTCATTTATAAAATATAATATGGAAAACATCATCAGCGACCTATATTTAGAAAAAAATCAGTTGATAATATTTTTATTTTAAATGGGGTTTTTAATGATTTTGAATTATAACTCCTCCTCTTTTGGGTGGCTACTTTCAAGTGTATTTGAGAACGCAGAAACTGCAGTCTCTCTCTCAACTGTGATAATGTTGCCTCTGATGCTGTTCAGTGGGTATCTCTCAAATGCAGGAAGCTATCCAAAGTGGATAGGCTGGATTCAATATATCTCTCCCATAAGATAAAATTTAATTGTGCTTGATATGGAATTGAAGCCTTCTCTTTCAATGAGTTTGAATCTAGAGACTATGCCCCTGGTGATATAAAAATCCTAGACTTCCTCAATTACGATATAGGAATGACCAAGTGCATCATAATCATGCTCGCTCTCGCAGTCTTCCTTAGAGGTCTCTCAGGGTTCTTCCTTAAGGCACTAGCAAGAAAGTTTTAGTGAGAGTAATTTATCTACACTTTGTATCAATTTGAAAAAGAGAAAAATATTTTTTATGTATTATCAGATAGGCAATTAAAAAAGTGCGACCACAAAATTAATGCCTTTCTTTATTCTATATTAAGCTTTAACTTTATTTTTAAAGATTAAGTCTTCCAAATAAACTCGCCCTCTTATTCTAAGAGATTGCGTAAGACAGAGTTTGCCCTAAAAATGCAGTAGGCTCACTAATAAATGCAAAACCCTTTCATTACTCTGAATTTGAAGAATAGCGTGGATGTTTTTTTTTAAATATTAATTTGATTTAAAAAAACTCTTGCATATTGATGAGTTTCCTTTAAAGGAATACTTATGTTTTTAAGATTTAAGAAGTCAAGAATTAAAGAGTAAGAGACTAAAGACCTTCTCTTTCTATTATAATTTTCAGAGTAAAGGTAATGGAACTAAATTTTCAAGCCCCTTCCATTTTTCTAAGTTAGCATTGAAAAATGAGAGTCCATAACTTATTATAAAATCTCTCATTTTTAATCTTAAGAGTATTAGAAAACGTCTTATTACTTAGTAGTATTTTAATATTATTGCATGAGTAAGTTAGACCATTGTACAATTTAAAGCTAGTTTAAAATTACTCTTCATATATTTACAAAAATCAAATTTAAATTAAATCTTGGAGAAGCCAATTATAATTATGACATTTATACTCAGTTAAATATTGCTGATAATTTATGGAAGGAGTGAATATAATTTAAATTTATAAAAATATATTATATATAAGCTTTAAATTTTGAATTTGGAAGATCTTGTAATGATCGACAATGGCGAGCTATTAAAGATAGGATTTTTTATGTAATTTCCTGCTTTTGAACAAATGCATAGGAATATAATATAAATTGCATATCTTTAAAAATATTAAATCCTTTTTATAATAAGGACTTAACTGCCTCCTTTTGATAATAAGTTCTCAAAGTTTTATTTTGCCAATCCTTGATTTAATAGAATTTTCTTTTATATTAGAGTTTAATATTTATCACACAAAGTAAAATTTGGAATATAAAAGCGAATTTTAAAATTTTGCTTTTTTTCTTCTATCTTATTATAACTTATATAGTTTATAAAGCAACTATTTAATTAAAGTTTATTTTTGAAGAGAAATATTTATTTTTTTAAAGTAAAATTCTTAAAACTTAGGCTAGTAAATTATTGGTAAAAGTAATTTTATTTTGTTCCCATAAAAAATTAAGTTCGTATTTATTTATCTCCTCCTGCAAAGCTATTTTGCTAAAATGAAATTCTTTAATGCTTTACATCTCAGTGATTTCAGAGAGTTTACTTTATAAGCAGCAGAATTTATAGACAAATTGGAGATTACTCCAGAACAAGTGATAGATTTCAAATATCAAGTTAAAAACAAATTAATCAATACAATCATTAAATCATAGACTTTTTATGCACAATCGCTACTCCATGCTCTTCATATTCTCTCGCTGTGATCCACTTTGGCTAAAAGCTGCTAAGTGAAGACAGAATAGAAGCTCCAATCCAAGATAGATAGCGTCTGTAAGGCTTGTCAACGATTGATACAGCAGCATTTATTCCTTGGTCAACTAGCAAGTTTGAAGCCTCTGAGTGAAGTCTTTCCACAAAACCTTAAAACATAGTTGTTCCTCCGGCGAGTATAACGCTATTTAGTAAAGCACGTCTGTTATCAATCTCGCACTTCAGAACTGAGTTTAGAATCAGGTGTTAGATTCCTTCTCCGTCCTTACCCACAAGACTTGAATCAAAGAGGATTTCAGTTGCATCATAAATTAATTTAAAGATAGATCAAACTACTCTTAGTGGATCTCAATGCTCTTTCCATCAGGAAGAGAGTACTTTTTCTTATCTGCTGCCTGAGACTTCTTAGTTTTAACTGAGCAGCACTACTCTTTGATGTCTCTCACGAACTCTCTTTCAAAAGTAGTAGTAAAGATAACTTTGGCCTTGAGTAGATCCATCAAATGCTCGTTTATGTCTCTGCCACCTATGTCAAGCCTTTCAATTGCATGAGACTGTACATATCCTTCAACAATAGGAACACAAGTAGTTATTCCCTCACCACTTTCAAGTACTAATCCTGACTGCAAACCTTCTGCATAGAGTGCGTTCAGAGATTGCATAGAAGTCTGGAACTTTGGGACACCGTATTTCTCAAAGACTAGTTGAGCTAACTTCTCTCTGTTCTTCTTCGGATTCAAAGGGGCCTCTGTGAACATCAATCCACCATCAAGAGCTTTGAAATCTTGTTTGAGTTGCGAGTTGACTGTGTGAGAAATCAACATATCTATCTCTTCCCAGTCTAAGATGATACCGTGCTCCATGGGGTATTTCAAACTTAGAAGTGACGATCTTTTCAAAGCATCGAGACCCACTGAGATCTAGTCTTCTCTCAGGTTTGCTGCAGAGCTCACCTTGGTGATTTTTGGGAAACCTACTAGTGTCGGGATCATGACTTGCGGAAATCTATCACCATTACTGTGCTCTGAGAAGCCAGCCTTGATAGTTTAGGTGCCGATATCCAAGATAATTGGCATTTAAGAAGTCTAAGCCATTCCTAAACTTGGAAGGCTTGGAGTGGCTCGATTTGATTAGCTCTGAGAATAGGAACCATGTTGCAGGCTGCTACCTTGAAATGTTGAAGCTTAGTTTGAGTGAGTTTAAAGAAGAGGTGATTGCATTGCAAAATACTTTATTTTAAAATATATTTTAATACACACCACCATTCCTAGAAACTGAGAAGAAATTATCAGCATTTAAATTAAGACATGGGATTGTTAGTGTCATTATCGTTCGCATAGTTCATTTATTTTTTCTTGAGAAGCATAGCCGCACTATTTGATTTAGAAAGTTTATCTAAACTCTAGCAAACTTATGAATCACCTTACTTTATAAAAGAATAAGGTTTAAAAGAATGCAGTCCTCTTTAAGATAAGGCTCAAGCTTAATGAATTCTCCTAAATTTGTGTCATAGGGATTTTTCTCCTTTATTCTTTGCTTTATTATATCTATTGGCTTTTTGCCAAGGGCGTTCTTCAATGATAAGTTCACTCCGCAACTGTCTTTGAGAATAATAAGCATTCATTTATTGAAACACCCTAAACTCAAACAATTAAATTAAAAGTTGATTGCCTTCAGATCTTCAAACTTACTTACTGAGTTCTAGAAAAGATTAAACCTCACTCTTTAATTCTTACAAAACAGAGTGAATGAATAGGATAGTTTCCATCATCATCAACCTGATTTACGGCTTCTTATGCCTGCCTCAATATTTATGCTAGGATCTCTTTATGACCATTCTTGAGGCAGAAGTGAGCAGCTGTCTCTTTTGTAAACCTGGTTCTATGTAGGAGATTTATGGTTGGTTCGTTGAGGAGATTCATCACCTCTATCTTGTTTATTTTTCTTTAATCTTTATAGCACTATATGGCTATTAGTAATTCACAAATTTACCTCATTAAGAAGTGCCTGAGAAATGTCACTCTTCTTACTGTGCGATGTTGATCCAGCTCCACCCTATGTCGTTAGATTAGCATTTGCTCCGTCAGTCATTCTATCAAAATAAGAAAAATAAGAAACTATTAGGCTTACAAAGTTCCAGCCCCACCTAGCACAGGACTCTTATCTCCATTCTTCAAGTTTCTGATATCATCCACCATTGTCCCCGTTTGGGAATACTTGGTGCTTCCTGCTTTAGAAAGAGTTTAATCTGAAGAGCCGCCTTGAGAGGATATAGACCTCTTTTTAGCCCCACCTTGGTTTTAAACTTGCTAGTTCCCCATAGCTTATGATATTATTTTCAAGATTTTGTTAATTAGCTCTTTTAGAATAAGTTTATAATATTCTTAATTAAATAAAAGTGTGAAATATGAAAATACATGTTGGCTCACTTGCACTGCAGAGATCCAAGTCCAAGGACTAGACGCTATAATAAGACTCTTCAGATAAGGCTTAAATCCTTAAGCAGAGGATTATAGAGAAATCAAAGATCGATCTCGATAAACTGTTCATTACTGAGTCTGACTATCAAAGAGTTCTTAACAAATAAAAGAGCAAAGCACCACCTGCGGAGGACTTATCATCTGAAGAGCTAGATAATGAAACTAGGTTATATGAGAAGAGGAGGGATGAGGAAGCCATGCTCAGACATAAACTTATTAAAGAAAAGCAGAGAATTAAAGACGACTTCTCTAAAATGAGAGAAAAGAAATACCTCAAGAATCTCAAACTTATAGTATAAAGTTTAAGTTATGAGTGAACTGAAATTAGATAAAACTGATAACTCATGAACCACCTCACTCAAAGTATTTTGATTAGTTTCCTGTAAAGCCAGGCATCCATTTCTACAAGGCCTTAGTTAATTCTTCAGTTCCTGTTTCTTAGTTGAAAATTTTGATTCCTCATACTGTTGGTCTCTTCGAGGAAAGATTTTATCTTCATACTCATCCTTCGAAGGGCCACTTGGTCTATAATCCTCATTTCAAAGACTCTGACTTCCTAGATGCATGCGAATCTTTCATATAGCACGATCACAAGAAAGATGAGAATGCTCCTTACATAAAAAATAATCCACTAATTTTGTTAAAGTTAATCTTTTGTTTTCTCATGCTTTACATTGTAAAGAGGTCTATTGATTTTCCTGACTACTGCGCAGATAAATAAGTGATTCACTATGGGGATGAAAAGCTAGAAGAGATGTTGAATAAGATGGAGGGGGATGTCCTCCTGCAGCAGTATGTGTATCCCTATGGAGGCAAGGCCACTTTCATAAGATTTGTTTATCATAACCCCAAAAGCATATCTGGCAAAAACAGCTCCTCAGTTTTTGTAACCAACATGCACAGGATATTTGACGAAGCAGGTGACTTAAGTCTATAAGAACGGGCCTTCATTTAGTTAATTCTATTACATTATTTTTTGTGATTAGTACAATAAGATAGGCAGCTTTGAGGCGTTTAAGTAAAGTCAGCATGCAGGCTTTCACGAATTGGAGGATGTGGGTTTGTAACTGATTGATTTCATAATGCAAGCTTATAAACTGAAGTTGTCCAAGATCGTGATGGATTTCGTAAAAGATGAGCAGTATGAAAGAACCTGGCTCACTGGAGTCAAATACTTTGAGGTAGATGAAAAGAGTACCCTCTTCAAGACTCTTATGCTTAAGAACGCGAGCTAAGAGGACGGCAATTTAAATGAGAAGTTTAAAATTCATAAGCAGGATCCTCATGAGGCGCAGCTCATAATTTAATGCTTCCTCTGTAGGCAGCATTATGAAAAGGAGGACATGAAAAGAATTATCACTTATAAGATGATACTCGACCTCAAGAATCATTTCAACAAGAGAGGCATATTTTTACTGGAGAAGATTAATCCCTAGATTCTTAATGAACTCAGCGTTAATTTTGCAAATTATTTTAAAAGCTTTTTATTCGGCATAAAATGTTTCTAATTTAAATAAATGCAATATAAGTATATTTAAGTTAATCTATTTCATTTAAGAAGTCAAGATTGATATATTAAAATACTTTGATAATTTTTACTTTATTTAAATTTATTAAATTTATTTTTATTCTTTTGTTTGATTTTGCAAAGTGGAAGACAAACTCTTGTAGAATTTGTGATCTCTGCTACTTAATTATTGTAGCTGAGTAAGATCTCTAGAATTTAATTATCTTTAATGTGGAAAAGCAATTTGCTTCAGCCCTTAGCATCCCAATCCTAAGAACTGAGAGCAAGCTAGAAGAGCAGCAATTAGTAGAACTGAATGCGATTGCAAACAAAGGAAAGGAAAAATTCAATTCGAGTGACTTCTCACAGAAACTCCTGCAGTGGAGAATACTCATTTAGTTAACCTAGTTCTTTGACTTTCCAACTGATGAACTCTCAAAAATTTAGCAAACCAAGGGAGAACTCTATATCTAGATTAAGCTGTTTGACTATATAACAGTTTTCAAGATAGACTTGTCAAGGGCTAAAAAGTTGATATCCTTTGACGAAGAAGTAGTAGATATACAGTAGGAAATAATCACTATTTCTGTGCTGGACCTGTTTATTATATTTTAAGGCAAGAGTATACTACTTCTTTTCAGTTAATTATTATATTTAAAATTATATTTTCTCTTCTTCACTGATGGAACAAACATTTATGACTTCTTGGCTAACACAAACATTGAATTTCGCTTGACTGCTGGGGATAATTGGTCAAGGCATGTACTAGCCTCAGGTTTCATAAATCCCTTCAAGAATTTGAACAAGATATTTTACGAGCGAGTGCAGACCCAATCCTTTAGAGTTTTTATGTTTTCTGATTGCTTGCCTAGTGGTAAAGAAAAGTTTAGCTTAGATGGAGTTATCGGCCTAAAGCAAGATTAAACTATAAAGACAGAGAATGTGCAGCTCTATCTGTAAAATGGGATATACGTGCCTGATAATGGCTACTATAATTGTGATCCATTTCCAATCGAGTGGCTTGAGATTATAGACAAAAAGGCACATACAATTAGGAAGGACTAGATTATAAAGGGAGATTAAGAGACTTAAAAAAGAATGTAGATGACTCTGGGCAAAGAGGAATTAGAAGATGATTATAAAAAGAACCTAGAAAATTCATAGTGTGTATTCAATTTTATATATTTATGAAAAACAGATTTATGAGAACTACTTTTCATTCGCTAACAATGACTCTAAAAAGCTGCAACAAGTAGTTACAGAGGCAAACAAAAGAAGATAGATTCAGAGTGCGAGACTCAAACCTTCCTCATCTATAAATAAACTTTAGAGCCAGAGTATGATAAGCTCACGAGTTTAATTAGAAGTAAAGCGAGAAGACTAGAACTATCCTAGTGTGATCGTTCAATAAAATTAGAGACCCCTTTCTTCATATCAAACTCAAGCTTCCTCAATGAATAAACTTAATCTGATAAAGTGGCAAGATCCTAATAAATTCATAAGAAGCGGACACCATACTAACATTTTAATCAATAAGAAAAGTTAGGAGCAAAATAGAGACTCAAATCTTAAATTCTCCTCACAAGAGGGAACTTAAAATTTACAAGTGCTTAGCCGAGATCTATCTCTTGATCTTAACGATTTGATAAATGATAAGTTAAAAGAAATTCACACATCAAGAGACTGCTATAACCCTGAAGGGAAGATAATGATTGGTAGAAGTTTATTGCTTGGAGATCCTACGAATGATAAGAAATATCGCTTAGGGTAGGCTAGCAACACTAGTAGAATGAAGCACAGTGATTATAATCAATAGACAAGGCCAGAAAGTGCGGTTAAGGATTACACTGACCATTATAACTCATGATTTAACTTAAAAAGTTTGACTTTTAGTACTCTTAGTACAATTCATCTAAGAGATACACTCAGAGGTCCAGAAATATGGGATAGAGCGAAGGCACCAAATATTTCACCTACAGGGAGAAAAGAAGCAGCCAAAATGAGTTTAGCCAAGAATACAGTACTACTGAAAATAAGATGGACTAAGCTAATAAGCATAAATATCTTGATAAGCTGAGTATTCCGCCTAAAGGAAAGTAATCCAAATATCTAAAAAAGCTTTTGAATCAGCTCACCTCAAATTAGCCAAAGCAGGATGATGGATTAAAGAAAGAGGCTTAGAGGCTAAGCAACCTTATAGGGGATTCTTATCAGAAATAAAGAGATTAAACTCATCCTCATTAGCATATTAATAAGGAAGAAATAATAAAGAAAAGTAAGTCGATGACAAAACTAGGAGGAAAGTCGAAATCAAAGCTAAGGAAAATAAAAATCATAGAGGAGCCTTTTTCAGAGTATAAGCAGGATCTGAATTCAATCAATTTAAAAGGTAATTTATTTAATCATTAAGTAGGTGATAGATACTCATAAATCAGCTAAAGTAGATCTTCGTATGTACTTAGACTAGAATTAACTCAAAGAGCATGAGTTATAAACAAAGAAAGAAGAGGGAAAAAGAATCAAGAAACTCAAAAAGCTAAGGAAAGCACTTAGTTTATAGAAGTTTCTTTAAATTCCGAGAGATAGTTAATTATAAGAAGAAGAAATTCCAGGATCTTTTAATAGAGAAGAATCTAACAAGGAATAAAATAAATTAGCTCCGGAGATATGAAACCTTAATTTCACTTTTATTCAAATCATTTAGTTGGTGCTATTCGTAAAAATTAGGTGTGTAAAAAAGAATCTGAATTTGAGTAACTAAATAAATTATATCAGCCAAAATGAGGCGAGACTTAAAAAAGAATCTTTTCATGGGCATCATGAGTAAAATTGAAGATGAGAGCCATCAACCTGAAGTGAACGAAGAAGACAACCTCTTGAAAATGCTGAGCAAGTAACAAACTGAGAAAGCCTTGATGAAGCCAATAAATTAATTTTTCTTTTCAGCAGATAACGGAAAATGAAGGCAGCGATTCTGAAGAAGTAGATAAATTCCATATTTTTAAAAAATATATTTTCGATAAATTTGTCTATGCATTTATATAATATTGGGTCAATTGATTCGATACCTATGGTAGATTCGCCATTAGACTCACTCACTCCAAATTCCTAACCGAATGTGAAATCGTTGTTCATGAGAAATGCCTTCTCTTCTCAAAACTTACTACCTCTTTCAAGTAACAAGGATTAAGATTTAGAGCGCAGACACACCCAGCCCCTCTCACCTTTAAAAATAGAAGGAGTAACTGAAAATTAGAAGATTTTGAAATTCAAAAAGAATTTACTCCTGAAGCTGAAAGCAGCGACCAGTATGCATTTCAGATAGCATAATCTTGAGGATATTTTGGCTTGCCTCAACAAAGAGAGAACTAACTCAGATATTCAATACATGAGGCAGTATTTTGAGGATTTCCTCTTCATGTAGGATGTGGTGAAGGGGGAGGATAATCTTCGCTTTGTCTATTAGATAATGAAGCACAAATTCGTGGAATAGGGGCAGATCATATTCAATTACAATGATGCTGGGGACCTATTTTACATCGTGCTTTAGGGAAAAGTTAGCATTAAGGTTCCCAAAACTGAAGTCATAGAGCTTAATCCCTTCGAATATCAGGAATTTACGACTAGAGAAGATATCTTGAGTATCAAAGAATTGAGTGAGGAGGAGCTTCAGTAGCACAAAGCCAGTAAAGTCTCCTTTCACAAAATAAACATGAGTGTTTTGACTCCTTAACAGTCTGAGAAAAATTCCTATAACACCAATCCTAATGAAAAAGTCACGACTAATAAATATCAGCCACCTTTCAATCAGTAAAACGTTCAACTACAACAGCAAGCATCGACTGGACTTCCTGGAAAGCGATTGTATAACGTAACTTAGCTAAGTGAGGTAGCAGTACTCGAGAAGGGAGCTCACTTTGGAGAGCTGGCAATCATTAAAACAGGAAAGAAAAGAACGGCTACTGTTGTAACAATTGAGGATACTCACTTTGCCATCATGGATAAGAAGTCTTATACAAGAGCGATGGGTAAGGCCACTAAAGCGAGACTACAGGAGAAAGTGCTCTTCCTTCAAAACTACAAAATATTTAGTGGAGTTAACGCGAGTAAATTGGAAAACCTTACTTACTTTCTGCACAAGTGCGAGTATAGCAGAGGGCAAGTAGTTTATAAAGAGGGGAGAGATCAAACGGATAGTGTTTAAATATATCTCACTTTATTAGATGGATCGAATTTACTTCATTAAACATGGGGAGTTTGAAGTAACTAAGACTATTGTAATGCCTTCAAGTCTGATTAAAGATGTCTCAAAATACCAAGATGGATCCTAGATCGACTATAAGAAATTCAAGCAGCAGTAGAATTTGCATACCTTTAACAAAAGGGCTTTGGGGCCAAAGACTGAGCAAGCTTAGATCTGCATCCTTCAAGATTCAGACATGTTTGGGCTAGAGGAATTCCTTGAGTCAGATCAGACCAGGTAGTACACAGTAACTTGCACAAAGAACAAATCAGAGTGCTTCTATTTCCCCAAAGATGCCCTCACTGAAATAGCCAAGAAGAATCACTCTGAGATTATAAGTAAACATAAAGTAAAATTTGTAATACCAATTTTAATGACTACAAGCAGTAGTGGTATAGTTTTGTGCAAAAGAGAATCCAAAGTTACCACCAAATGGATAGGAATATGTATAATGCCATGATTATGAAACCTCAAACCCACTCTTAAAATACCAATTCTTAGGTTAAAAGACCGAATGACCCAGCTGCAGAACCCGCAAAAATGAAGAACGAAAAGGTTTTAGAGGCTCAGCGACAGTATAAAATTTTAATTTTGTAAGCACTTGAGAGAATTAAGAATGAAACTAATTTGAACAAGGAAACATCAAGATCTAGATCAATGGATAAAAAGCTTTCTCCTAATATCTCCCCAAACAGGCCACAGACTTCAAAACTACTATAGTCAAACTCTTAATAAAATAACTTTAGTCTTCAAAAGTCACAGGCCTTGCTACAATCTTAAAACTTTTCAAGTCCTCCTTTCAAGCTTGGATTGGCAAAGAGTCCAGGTGTTTCGTCCTTTGGAGATTTCAAGAAAAAGAAGACCGTCGATATTTAATTAGAGCATCTGGAAAATTTAAAAAGCTAACGAGAAAGCATTAAAGACTTAGCTTTTGCAGATAGACAAATTTATGAATCTCTTTCACCTTCTCTGAAGCAGATAACTTAGAGTTTACAGTAGCCCATTTTACTCCTAAATTCTAAACCTGACATGCTACCAATTATATCTATCATCATTTGAATTAATTAATTGACCCTTACTAGTAGTCGTTGATTTCAGGGAGCAAAGAAAGCGCCCGAAGAGAAGATCATTGCTCACCCTCTGCTTTTACAATATATTTTGTTTTATAATAAAGAGGAAAAGTTAGTCGACCAAGAATCTACAGCAACTCAGATAGTCACTCTAACTGAAATAAGAGCAGGCAAGCTTATTAAGAGGGCCAAAAACCAAGAGTTTACTCAGGATTAATGAGCAAATAGATCAGGTCTTGAATAAGCCATCGAACAACCCACACCCTATTAAAATTGTGAGTTAGTATTAGATTACCGACTAATAACCTACCAATAATATATGAAATAAAAGCATAAGAGGATTCTTATTAAATCAAATCAGTTTGCTGTAAACGTACGATTCATCTCAAGGGATTATGATTCAAAGCTTTGGAGGGTTTCCTAGATTGAAGTTTTATCTTAAGCTTCTTTTCATCTTATTCATTCTACTAGTTCTTGTTAAATAAGTCTATGAGCTTCTACCTTTGACTCATGATTTTCATTTTGCTTTAAGAATTAAATTTCACTCTACTTTTATAAAATGCTAAGTTATTTTTCCTTAAAGGGTCTTGCAATTGGATTTTTTGAAATGATTTGCTATTGTTGCTGCATCGGAGAATTGTAAGCAGTGGTGGAGAAAGAATTCAGGCCCATGGACTGCAAACTGAAATTCTTTGATCCAGGAGGAGACTCGCTCATTACCCTCTCGTGAAACTTTTGCTACGACTGTAGGTAGTCATTAAAATGCAAAAATTATAAACACTAACTAAGAAGCCATGAACAATTAAAAATATAAATAATTGATGCTATGAGTTTGTAGTGTTTAATTATAGTACCATTAGGGATTTTGACTTAATTTCTCAGTATTATGATTATTTTATGATACTTTCTTGTGTGATTGACTTGGCTATCTGACGTTGGGTAGAAATTCCTAATTTTTATTCTAAGAAGTGGAGTAACTAGAAAGGATAGGCTATCTATTTTATTGTATTATGATGTTAGAATAGGGACTTTAAGAAGTGGTGGGCTCCCTAATCTGGGATCTTGATTAATTTGCTCCTTCAATAAATAATAATGAATAAAAATTAAAAAAATGCTTCATTCTGGTTGCTTACAGTTTTAAATTTGCTCTTAGGTAAGGATTGAGAAGAGAATTTAACATTGTCATTGAGATAAGAAGCTATGTTGATCATACCTTGGGAAGCTGATTAGATTGAGCACTGCTAGATGGTTAGTCTACTATTCAGCTTCAGCTGCTCAGAGCTATTTACAAAGTTGAAGTACTCTAGATCTTCTTCATCTTGACTTAACACCATAAATAAGAACATTTATGGAAATAATTATCCAACTATTCAGCTCCGTTTCGAGATGAGAGCACTTACTAGTTAAACTTTTACATCTTGATAACCATTTTCTTCTGATCTTGAGACTCTTCAGGTTATTAGCTCTATCATAATAAATGTAATCGGAATTTGAAATGGATTATAATTATTTAACTTTAAATTTCGAGAATGCAACAACAACAACAAGCAAACTCTTTCTACCCTCAATTTTCACCAGGTAACAAACCCTTCCTAGAGAGATTTATTCAATTCCTCTATGCTTCCTCCTCTTTCTTATATTGCTTATTCATATGTGAATGTGTGTTAATGCTTAATGTTAGTCATCGCTGCTGTAACTCAGGCTTTGTAGCTCAATCCATACATGTACCAAGGAGCTCAAGTATCAGCCGGTGCAAATGGCACATCAAAGACCCCAGACTAGCACTTCTTTGAAACATTTGTGAGCACAAACACTGCCTACGTTGCAGATATTCCTCGCAGCTCCAACTACTTTGAGATTGCAACTATTTTCGAGAAGATTGGACCTTGTGAGATTTATTAATATATAGATGCTAAAAATTATTTAAAAATTTTAAATATGAAGATCCTGATGAAGAGGTAAGATGCGGGATGAATCTTTTGGAGATTATTAGTTGAGGTTGGATCGATCTTTAATTTAGCAAATTTTCACTCATAATTTTAGGCCGATTTTCAAGAACTTTTACTGTGCATTTGTTTGGTTCAAGAAGCATGAGCACTGTAAGTAACTCTCACTCACTCCCTCCTCTCATCTAATTTGCTATATAATGCAATTTAGCTCTGGTGCCAAACATTTGAATTTATAGTGAAGGAATGCATTGAAAAGTTGAGGTACCCTTTCGTGAGAGGTAAATGTTGCAGAGTCATGGAGTATTCTGCTCGTCAGCCTAAGTCCTATCAGTAAGTTTCTTGCTCACAAACTCTCCAACAACACATACTTATCTTTACTCTTTAGGAACTCTTCATTCAATTCGACATCTTCCACTGCTGCTCCTGCTGGATGTCAGCTCTTTGTGAAAGGCTTTTTGAGCATGGGTTGGAATCACTCTGACTTGCACAAGTAGTTTGAAAAGTTTGGGTAGATTGTGAGTAGCAAAGTCTCCCTCGACAAAGAACACAACTCTTTGGGCTTCGGCTATGTTTAGTTCTCTAAGCCTGAGGAGGCAAAGCTTGCCATGCAAGAAATGTATATCTTGCTTATTGTAGTAATGAAATGGATGCACTCCAGCTTCCGAGTACTGCCATCCTTAAAGTGTCCTACTTTGACTAAAGCTTGAAGTAGAAACCTTCCACCAAGTGCAACCTCTATGTCAAAGAGTTTCCCAACCCTTCTTACACTGATCAAGATCATAAA
>JAJKFJ010023693.1:0-16327 GCA_027382625.1 Tetmemena sp. SeJ-2015 | reverse complement strand
TAGCCAACTCTACTCTAAATTATCTAGCTCACTCTAAAATTACCCAGAGAGTCGGATTTTCAGCTAGCGATGGTCTAAACTATCCAGCGATTTCAAAGAGACTTTTTGACCCTTGGCTGATTGCTTTTAATTTAATTTTGACTATCACCCTGATTCTTACAATAATCATTAATTATCCTAGAAATAAAAGCTCTCAATTATTATCTGATAATGAGTGAATAAATTAAATTGATAATATAGAAAAATAATAAGTGGATTCTGGAAAAATTATGGCAGTTATCTACCTATATGCATGAATTAATAACTTATGAAAATTATTATAAGATAGGAGATTTCTTAAATTAACTTTTCAGTTTCATTATTATCCTCGCCATAAATGCTTTTTACTTTTATAATTTTATTCTTATTTTTGCTAAACTAAGTTTTTAATGATATAAATTATCTTATAGTTCTATTCTCTATCGAATAATCTTAAAATCTATTTATGTAAAGTCTCCAAATAATATTTAAATATTTCACTATTTTAAAAATAATTTCTAATTCTAAACATTTCAACTGACAACCTATATAAAATCCCTTTTTTTATTTTGGCAAAAATGTTTAGAGGGTATTTTATTTATATCCAATACAAATTTATTTATTTTTGTCTATAAGTAATAATGGAATAATTTTTTATCATTATATTTTAATTCATAAAAAAAATGTGTATCAAAATTAGGGAGCATAAAATAGCAGCGCATAAAATTAATGTGCATTTATTAAGTTCTTCTAAATAAGGTTATCTAATATAATGCAGATATTGCTTGGATTTGCTTCTTCTTAGTTTATAAAATTTCTTATTATATCAAATTAAAGTAATTAAAATTAGATTCAAAGGTTTTATTTTAAATATATAGTTAATTATATAATTCCTAAAGAAGTAATCCAAATATTTCTTCTTAATTTTGAGAGTGATAAATTTAAATCAACTCATAAACTATGAAATTTAACTGCCACCTTTAGAATAGAACGCTAATGTACTATCTTTAATTCTTCTCGAGGATTAAAAAATTATAAAACTGATCAAAGTTTTCGATTGCTTAAACCACCATCAAAGTGTATTGCGCTCTTTTTTATCGATTACCTCCATTTAGTTAAAAAACTTTCATTGCTTTCTTCAATCTTAGATTTTTTTTTTTTGGCCATGAGTGAAAGCTCTTTTTAGCTTTATAAATTTGCATATAGGGTTTTCTACTTTAATTCCTTCCTTTGAGGTTAATACTTCCTTAGAAAATGATTTAGCTTTCTTATATAGTGAGGGTGGTAGTTAAAGAAAAGCAATGATTCCAATTAAAGCTAGTCTTAAATGGATGTTTTGGATGTTATGAAATTAGATAATTTAACTTAACAATCATTAAATAAGTCTCTGTGTCGAGAAGAAAATTTAAGCAATATTTTGTGACTGTTTGTGACTGTTTATGACTGTTTTTGACAGTTTTCTCAGTGAGACACAATTAAAAAAATTATAATAGAAATGCTAGTAACTTAGAAATTCAATCTTTAATCGCACTCCTTAGAGTCAGTTAAGCTTTTGCTAACTTAATCGAGGAATGGATATAGTCAAGCTATTCATAAATTAGAAAACGCAAAAAACCTATTTTTAAGAACTATTAGAGAAATTAAAGTTAAAAGCCTATCAATTTTTTATACTACCATAGTCCACGACTTCAAGCAAAGGTTAAATTTTCTAAGCTAACTAGGCCCTTTACTCTCGCAATAGTTATAAACTTAGAAAATTTTTGGGAATTCGTGAAATAGCCTTTTCACATTATAAATCATAAATTTTATTTTAATCAGATCAAGCTATATCATTTCGACAAGCCAGAGTTTAGATCTTGGAGAATTGTTTCGCATAGTGACTTTTGTATAAGAAGAAGCAAATTTGAGAAGGAATAAAGAAGTTGATTAAAAAATTAAAAAGAAGAGAAAGAATGATACTACTTCTCAACAATGAATTAATGCTTTGTGCTATATATTCATATGGATTGACTCAGCTTAAGAAAAAAACAGAAAAGCTAATTTTTTGAACATTAGCCAACATGATCATTATAAATTGGAAGAGAAGATTTTTAAAATTTGAGCCTGTGAGTGACTCGTTTAAAATTTAAAAATGAGGTTTTATAAATTTAAAAGATAAAAGGAATGAGTTTCTTAGTTAAGTTAATTAGCAGAAATAAACACCCCGCAAGGGTATATAAAGAGAAATAAGTGAAGTGAATCGTGGGTTGTAAGAATAAGATTTAGCTTAAATATATGTGAAAAATTATCTACAAGGAGAACATTGCTAAGATTGAAAAGAAAAGTAAGGGGTGATATATTTTAATTATTAAATAGGAAAAGATTAGGTTTAGATTAAATTATTACACCCCATTGGTTAATCACTGATCTCTAGAGCGAAATCCAATTAAACATTTGGCTTTTAATTATATCTCTAAATTATTTATTAAGCTCCAATCAATATTAGTTTTAATCAGAATAAGCCAATCATTGATCTCTATTCAATTTAGTTCTAATCGCATCTCTAATTAAGAATTGGGTTTTCATCTTATTCTTACAACCCACGATTCACTTCACTTATTTATCTTTATCTATAATAGGCTTTTATATCACCTACTAATAACACGAGCATAACCGGTGTGACCTGTCCCTCATGCCACGTGTCAACCCATGACGGATTTTCTTAGTTAATAAGTTAATTTATTTTTAAAAAAATTCTCAAATTCTTAAGAAAATTCTCAGAATCTATAATTTTATCTCTAAATTTATCATATTTGTAAATAATAATTAGTTCTGGTAGGTAAATTAATTAATTTATACTTGAAAGCTATATGACCAAGGGGATAAACTTAAACAAAATTGACCTCAATATTCTCAAGATGACTTTTAACTCCAAAATATCTTTTACATTAGTCATCCTGCTAATTGTTTTGTGACAAGAGGTTGTAAAATCATAAACTTATTTTTAACTCCGACTGCTTCATGGATTTTTGGCCAGAACACTACAAGCACCTACACTAGCAATATTTTAAACTCGGGAGATCCTCCCTTCTATATCGGTAATCTTTTCAAAAAATTAACAAATTTTAATTTATATATAATATACATTTCGCTTTAATATTTTGGAGTAGATGACAATGGTTTATAAAAAGTAATTATTAACCATTTTTTTTAATGAATGGATCAAATCTAGGTAGTTCTGATTCACGATACGTAACAAATGGAATGTATTTTATTTATTTCGAAGGAGAAAACATATAGTCATTTTATAAGTTTAAAAAATAAATTAAAGTATAACTGAGAATGAAAATCAATTTATTAAATTTGCTATATAATTTAAATTTAGGTTTGGCTTGCACTCATGCACCAGCAGGCACTACAATTCGTAAGTGGTCCCATTCTCATCCTATGTTTTAAGTGGATAAATTATAAAATGTTTGCTTTTTATTCTAATTAATGTTTAAGGTTGTTAAGGAATATTCTCAGTGGATGCTTGGGTCTATGTTAATGTGCTATATTCTTAAAGTCTATTCATTTTTAAATTTATTACAATGATTTGCAGGCTCTACGTAACGTAATTAAATTAGTGACGTATAATAGAAATAAGCCTCCAGTACTCTCAAAATTTTATTTTCCCAATGAAAGGTTTTGCATAGGCTTCGATGGCAATTTAAGCTAAAAATTTTAAGTCGCAAAACTTCAATTATATATGAATGAATGGAAACATGATTGTGATAATGAACTAAGCTGACTATAACTAAGCAAACAGCAGAGTTGTAGTAGATATGAAAATATAATAAATTAATGACTGGCTGCAAGTTTGACTGTAAGTTGTCCATTAAATAGCTATGAAAATCTCATTAAAAAATAGATGGGTGGAATCATTTGACAGTCACTTTCAATCCCACTACTTGCTGTCAGACTACTTTGAAATTCTATGTACAAACTGACTCAGGACTTGTTACAACAGACAACAATATTTATATTTTATATCTGGTACGATACTATTAACGATGATCCAGCAAATGAAGGCTAGTTTTTCTATTTTTATACCTGTGCGCAGGAGGAACTGTTGCCTATGGATTTTTATAATTTAGTGGTCTATCAGGAGGATTCAACAGCCCTTACACAGGAATGGTAAACAGAATATCCTATTACTATGGAACACTTATAAATATTCCCCCTTCAATTATATATATGAATTTAAAGGAACTGAAATAACAGCGGCACAAGCTGGAGCTCTTTATTCTACTAAAATTAATTCCGGTAATGAATTTATTTTAGTTTTTAATCTCATTTTGATTGCGATAATTTCTGTAAAATATGTCCAGACTAAGGAGCATCTCCAAATTAATGCCTCCAAACCATTCAATAAAATTGTAGTTGAAAATAAATTCATAATCAGTATAGTATGTAAGGAAATAAATATTTTTTAATAAAAGTTAACAATTGTAATATATGTTGCTAGTTCATCTTTATAGAATATTATTTTTAATTGCCACAACTGGAATGATTTAAAATTACAACTTTGTTCAGCCAAACTATCCAGTGACTTAAGTTCAGCAAGATGATGGACCAAACTTATTCAATTTAGATGTGAACAGTAATTTTGCTCGCACTCCTGCTTACGCTCATTTCACTGGGCTTTGGTTTGATCCTACATTTGCTGGCACAAACTAGTACTTAATTTAAATTGTTAATTTACATTGAATCGCTGAAGAGCACTCAGGTACCAGATGAAGTTAATTCTTTCACAATAGAAACATGGATTAGACCCACCTCAACAGTAACAGGCACCACCCTATATGAAAAATATTCAACGGCAGGCAACGATTATTTATACTTTGGATTTCAAAGCAATGTTCTTCTCGCCTTTTCACTTCAGGGAACCTCAGTCAATTATAATACAGGTGGATTAGCTCTCAATTATTCACAAAATATGCTAAAATTATAATATTCATTAATTATACTAGAAAAAATTTATATAAAATTTTGTAAATTAGGATTTGATTGATTCAAGAATACAAATTTATAAATATAATTATTTATTGCTATTGACCGAAATATAATATTTATTAATCATAAAATGTTAGATAATTTAAAATTAAATTTTAAATATAAAAATTTATTAAGAAAAATTGATGACAAAAAAATTTCGCTTAGTATTTCATAATAATGGCATTATCTAGCGGTATCTGTTGTAAAACTGAGCAGCTCTTAATCCAGAGTGTGTTTTAAGTATGACTCGAACGGTTAATCATGCAGCACGATGAATCGCATTTTCACAGAAAGTGGATCTGCAATAACTAGAATTATATTTATTGGGAACGGCTTCAATGGATACATGAAGGAGCTAAAGGTCTATGACTACGCAAAAGAAAACATAGACTTGTCAAGGATGATGCAAACTAGCGGTTGTACAGCTAACACTAACGGTAATATAGAAATAAGTTTATTCAAAATTAATGAGAGGTAATTAAAAACATATACTCAATTCATCAGTATCTTCAATTTTTCAAGTTTTTAATTCAGCTATAAATAAAGTATTTCTAGATAAAGATATTAATTAGCTCTTCTCGATAAATTATATTGAAATCTTTCTATTATAATTATATTTTAAAGAAGATATATAATAGGTTTTAGATTAATATTTATAGAAACTAAAATTCCAATATAGTTATCATAATTATTTTATAGCTTCATACAACAAATTGGGTTAGATTTACTAAAACGTAAATTATGGATCCAATAAATTTGCAATAAAATTGATTTTAGCGTTTAATTTTCAAATTAATATTAATTTATACTTGTTCAAGATGTCCTTTAGCAACTGGAATCTGCATAAATGATTGCACTTACAATCAGTATGTGAATGATACTTTTGGAGGTTGCTCAACTTGCTATGCCAGCTGTAGATCTTGTTGGGATGCCTATGGCAATACTTGCTATTCTTGTCCGAACACTCCAACTGCTACCACTTGGACTTATAATTATGTCGACACTTGCCTTTCAAATTGTGGTGATAGCTTAAAAGATGATTACGAAGAATGTGATGATGGAAATAAAGTAAATGGTGACGGGTGTTCCTCTACTTGTACTATTGAGGATTATATTTTATAGATGGTTACGCATGCTTTAAAGGCTCTTTTCTTTAGAAGGACACTTGCTATGCACTTTGTGGAAGTGGAGTTCCTCCAACTGGGGGATGTGATGATGGAAACTTTGATTCAGGAGATAATCATTTTAATAGATATATTCAATATTAAATTATAGATGGATGCAACTCAGTCTGTAAAGTTGAAACTGGATGGACTTGTACTGGAACACCGTCAACCTGTTCAGAAAAATGTGGTGATGGGATCAGAGTTGGCAGCGAATAGTTTTATTTCTTGTAAGTGTGATGATGGCAACTTAGCAAATAATGATGGCTACTCATCACTCTGTATAACTGAGTCTGGCTATAACTGCACTGGAGGAAGCGTTATTTCAAAAGATAAATGCGTTGAGATATGCGGCGATGAATATTTTTTATGGAAAAGATTTTGGAAGCTACAGTTGTGATGACGGAAATTTAATAAACTTCGATGGCTGCGATTAAAATTGTAAGCAAGAAGTCGGCTGGACTTGCACTGGAGGCACTTCAACTAAAAAGGACACTTGTACTGAAATATGCGGAGATGGGCGTAACTTCAACTCATTTGCTAATGAGTGTGACGACGGGAATACTATTAGCGGAGATGGTTGCTCTTCAGCTTGCAAAGTTGAAAATGGATTTTCATGTTCTGCAGGAAGTAGCTATACAAAAGATAAATGCACCGAGATATGTGGTGATGGTTTGAGAATGGGCTTGTTAAAAATTATATTTAAGAACATTTAAAGCTACAATTAGTGTGATGATGGAAATACAAATGATGGGGACGGCTGCCATTCAGACTGTACTATCGAGATTGGATGGAACTTATGCATGTGATGATGGAAACCTAATTAACGGAGATGGGTGCTCAAGTACTTGTACTGTTGAAAACTACTACACTTGCACTAAGGGAGATGCGTTTGTAGCAAGTGTTTGCAAAAAAGTATGTGATGGCCTTAGAGATCCCTTCGATATGTGTGATGATGGAAACTTGATTAATGGCGATGGTTGTGATTACTGTTGTCACCGAGAAATAGGGTTTTCTTGTTTAGGTGGCTCCCTTTCATCTTCAGACACTTGCTCAGAAACTTGTGGAGACGGTAGGAAGCTTAACTTATTACCTTGCGATGATGGTAATACTTAAAGTGGAGATGGATGCTCCTCTTCTTGCTAAATAGAAACATGGTTTTAATGCTTCAGTGGACAAATTTTTTAGGCAGATGAGTGTTCTGAGATATGTGGAGATGGAAAGAGCTTTACATTTATTTATAAATGTAACTATGGTTAGTATTAATGCGATGATGGCAACTAAGAATCGGGAGACTTTTCAAATAATTTATTTGATTTCAAATTTAATAGAAACACAAGAAGAAATTATATGGATTAAAATAGGATGTTTTTAGTTGAGATATAAAAGAATTTCATAAATATGAGAATCACTTAAAAAAGATTTAAGATTTATTGCTTGGTAGACTGAGAGGTTAAATTTTCTAAAATTAGGAAATTTAAAATAGATTAACAGAAAATTTAATATGCTAGAGAATTTAAAGGAAATATTTTTTGAAATACAACTCATTCTTGCTAGATTATATTAATAATAGTAAAATAAATTATTTAATTATCGTTAATAATTTAAGCAATGTCTGCCTTGCTCGATCAATAGCTCCATCTTAGAAAAACTCAAAAATTTGAAGTTGGCACGGGAGCTCGACCCAGCCGGTGTGACTATGGCGACACCTCCAAGCTAAGCGGCACCAGCCAGTCATCGACACCACTCTCCAACCAGTCGACGGAGGAGCTGGGGCTTGTATCTTCCTCAACCATCTTTAGTTCTCACCTCCGCAAGCCCGAGTGACCTCACTCTAGGTCTGTGAGAGGGTAGAGCTTTCGGCTGGTTGGAGAGTGGTGCCGGATGCTGGCTGGGTGTCGATGAGCTTGGAGGTGTCATCATGGTTACATCGGCTGGGTCGAGCTCCAGTGCCAAGTTCAAATTTTTGCGTTTTTTAAAAAGATAGAGCTCTTGATCGAGCAAGGCAGACATTGCTTAAATTATTAACGTTAAGTAATTTATATCACTATTTTTAATGAAATCTAGCAAAAATGAGTTGAATTTCAAAAAAATTATTCCTGTAAAATTCTCTAGTATATTTAAGACGGCTGCTCATCAACTTGCTTCATTGAGGATGGATTTACATGTACTCCAGGCAGTACTACAAAAGCGTCAGTTTGCAAGGAGATTTGTGGTGATGGGAAAAATATGTAGAGCTAAGCAAATTCTTGTGACGATGTGAACACCCTCACTGGTGATGGTTGCTCAAGCAAGTGTGTGGTTGAAACTGGTTTCACTTGCTCTCAAGGATCTTACCTGACCCCAGACATTTGTGTGGAAACTTGTGGAGATGGACTGAATATGGGATACAACAAATGCGACGACGGAAACAACAATGATGGTGATGGCTGCTCCTAAAATTGTGCTATTACTCAATAACTAGAAAATCAATTTAAAATTATGATAATTTTATTCACTTTTCGGGAAAAATATAATATTTTAAACAATCAATACCTATATAAATTTTAACTTAGCAATATTGAAAAAGGATTTGCATGTTAAGGAGGTAGTTTTTTTTTAAGAGTTGAATTTTATATTTAACCTTTTTCTCTTAATAAATCTGTAAAATGAAAATTTTCAAATTTAGAATATTTAAATAGTCCCAATTCAGCTGACAATTGCTACTCCTTGCAAGCTCCTCTGATATCTAGTGGAAATATTTATATTGGCTTAATTTTAAACAAATATAAAAGCGAATATATCTTTGGCAAAATTTAAGTATTTTAGTTGAATGGATAACTATTAATTATATTACATAGTAGATTTATTTTAAATTAAGAATAATTAAATTAATAGAATGAGTGATCAGAGGTTACAGAAATCTCAAATAAATTGGCAAGGAATAGATTTTAATTTAATTAGAAAGATAAATAATAATTAGAGACAGCATCCCCGAGTTATAAATCAATTATTCTTATTTTTATTTATACTTATACACGATTGGCTTAATGTCTTCGAATAGATTTTATTCGATTTAGAGTTTCAGCAGTATTAAATTAGAAAGTTAAAATTCAGGACGCACACGACCGGCACTAGGCACCGGTCGCCCTTTCCCTGAAGGCTTCCTGGTTTGGTACTCCGTTGGCTGGTGAGTGAGTGCTTAAAAGAGGTAAGGGATAATGGCAGCCGAAGCCCTGGGGAAGGTGGTCGCAGCAGCTCACTGGAGAGATAATCAAAGGTGAGTGGTCTCCCACTCACCCTCCTAATCCTTGTAGGCGTGGAGGGACGAGATCTATGGGCAAACACTCAGTCATGCAGTTGGACAGCGAAGCTAGACGCTGCGGAGCAGCGCCTTGCTCCCGGACGGATGCTATCTGATTTTTTTCTCCTCCTTTATAGGTCAGGTTTTTTTGGATGATATGCAGAAGCCGGGGGCTTCTGCTCAGAGTGTGAGGTGGCGGGGGTGCCACGTGTTTAATATTCCTAATCGGCTTACGTCACGGCTTACACCGTGACGTATTATTTATGCCGGGGGCCCTTTAATTCCCTTAATTATTATTATTATTATTAGAGTTTCAGCTCTTCCTTCAATATAGAGTTAAAGCCATTTTCTTTATTTCTCACTTTGAGAGTCTGGGTTTCTTAATCTTCGGCTTTCCATTATCTTTATACCACCTTTACATTGCTTTGCAGACATTTGGAGGGAATATTGTTCTCAAGCACTTCTTTTTTTTACTTTTAGTCAGAAATTTTACTTGATTAGATTTTTTTTTCTTTCTGTAAACTCACCTTCAGATTTTTCCCTAAATTATTTAAGACAAATCCTGAAGTCAAAAGTAGATATTCAAGTTCTCAATTGGGTAAGATGTGACTGAATAAATTAGGCTCGAATGAATTACCATCCCCAAATTGCATCAAATGGATGTTCAAAGTATTCACTTTTTCATTTTAATTGAAGCCAAATTTTTGAATTTATAAATTTCATTTACATTAGGAACAGAGAGGACAATCAACTTAGCTGCATCTCTCAAACGGAGTTTCTTCTCTGGAAGCCCCATATTTTAAGAACGCCTTGAAATTTCTGTACCAATGGATTTCTGCAATCACCTTCAGTGTGGTACAACCCTCGTAGCACAATGATATGGAGTTGTCTTGGCCATCTCTATTTCTCATTATGTCCTTTTTTGATCCCTTTGTCGACACTTTCGATTTAGTCTTGAAACTCGATTTAAGTTTCTTTTAATTCTTGAAACCACTTTTCCTTCATGACTTATTCTCTCCTAATCTCATTTTCAACTCTTTCAAATCCCCATACTCAGCACTTAAGGAACTCTTATCATTTTTCTGACTTCCATGGGACACTACTACCCTCTATGATGCCTTACCTTTTCTGGAGGGTCATGGGTTCACAGCTTCTCTTAAAATAAGTCTTGATGGGCTTGATAGTGGTAAAGCTTTTCTATTAATTAATGCGATTTGGGTTGGTGATAGTGCGATTTGGGGTGGTACAAAAACGCAATTAGTCGTTATATCTTCTAGCCAATGTACTTGCAAAGTACTTTTTTTCCGTTAAACAAGACAGTGATAACATGGAAGTAGCTTGGAGCTAAATATCATGAGTTGAAAAACTTTGAAATGGGAAAATCATCTCTTACTTCACACTTTGGCAACAATTCTGTGAATCTCCCTCTTGATGTTTAGATATTCTTATATATCAGCCAAGAATACCTGGCGTATCCTTTCCTCCTCTTGCATTTTCTGAACCATGTGAATAATGCAGCAGTTGAGATCATTAGCTAACATGCCAATCTAAATAGCTGCAGCGAACGCCCTGTAGAAAAGTGGCCTGACTTATATCTTCTTGAAAGATGTACAAATTTGAAAGTGTTTCCTTATTCACATTCTCAATCTCCTACTTGTCTGTAGAGAATTAATGGACGATTAGAATGGCGTTCTATCTCTCTCAGAATTTCCTATTTTTTTATAAAAAAAAAACAGCCTGAGTGTTTTCAGTGACCTCCGAATTTTGATTGTGAAAAGAAAGAACTTATAAATTGAGTACTCTTCTTTCCCTCCTTCATCTTTATGGTATATTTTTCATTAAATTAAGAAAAATAATAAAAAGGAGCAAGCCCTTCTTAACGTCTTTTCAGTTTATTTGATTTTTCTGCAACCTCCCATAACTTATTCATATTCATCCTATATTATATTTGTGGAGTAATAAACAGAGCTAACACCTAGATCACAGTGACCTTTAATGACACAGTGCTTCTCTCCATGAACTTCAATACTTCGAATACATAGCAATGGTCAGTTGAAATGCATGGCCCACTCGGGATGACTGGATACTCTTACCGCTGGAATGTTAATAAAATACTTATTAAGTTACAAGACAGGGTATTTATAAAAATCAAATCCTTGGAGGAACTAAGATAATCATCATTGACTTCATGTGCGATAACCAATTATTTGGAGGAGGCATAGAAAGAATAGTTGTCAACTTCAATGATAGAACAACTGTCAGATAATATTTTAAGAAGTGTATTTTCTCAAGCTTATATGATCAACTCCTCTTTGATAAACAGTAAGAGAATAAATTTCTTTGAAGTAACTAAACTGTGAATGATTTAACTTTAGTTTAGTATTTCCGAACGGCTAAGATGATAGAACATCTCTGGCTGTCTCAAATGCTTTTCTAAAGTTTAAATTAATTTTTCCAGCAATTATAGAGTCCTTGACTGATGCTCTAATCCTTACATCTATGGGAATAGGAGTCATAGGGTCACTGCTTGGTTACAGTATGCAAGATGTGTGGATAATGTGCCAGGCTTTGCAGTAAATTTACATGGTCCCTCTCATTTACTTGTTTATTCCAACTTCTGCTACAAATTTCGCACTCAATCTAAAATATGCGATGCCTTCTAGCACTACCATTGGGTATCTGGGATTAGGAGGAGCTACTAATTTCACTGACATTGAGAAAACCAACCCGCCTGCTCATTATGGCTTCACGAAAATGGGATTTAACTCTAATGCACTATAAATTAACTATTGTTTCCGTGCCAAGATGTTCTTACAATCCTTATTTACTGTCTTGCAGTGAGCTCCCTTTTAGAAATATTTCTGCTTGCAATCGTCAAAATAAAAAAAGGGAGAGAGTTAACGATTCTCTCAAGAGAGTCTAGTAATCTTAATAAATTAAAATCTTTAATGGTAGGGTATATTTAGTACTCGTTCACTAAACTTGCACTGGGAAGCCATTTAAATTTGAAGAACATCAACTTCGACGATGGATAAAATTCTATATCTTCTATTCTATCTATATTCATAGCTGTCAGTTGTTGGTGCTACACTTTCTATATAGGCTACAGAGCGGTTACCTTTTTCGTTCACTTACAAATAATAAGAGATAAGTATCCATTTTTGACTGATGAAGAGAGAAGAGACAAGGTTTACTTTGAGGGGAACATTTTGTTTTCAGATTATTCTCTGGACACATTTGGTTATCCTGCTACTCTTATATATCCTGCTCTGAATTTATTGAAGCTTCTATTAGTTGTGTGTCTAGTGGTGAGTGGAAATACTCAGCATTAATTATAAGGAATAATGGTGGTTAATCTTTTGTCACTTACTGCTACATTAATCATTAGACCATACTCTTCAATACTATTGAACTTGCAATAGCTTTTCAACGATTGTTGCTTGCTTTTGGTTTACTTGCAAGCTCATTAATTCATTCCTATGTCAACAATAGATACTAACTCATAATTATACTAATATCATCAATTCTAAAAAATATGAAAAATAAGTATTTTTTAGAGCCAAGAAGTATAAAAATTATAGGAACAATGTAACTTCAAATAACTTTAATAAGAGAAATATCTAAATATAATCTTATGAATATTTTTCTATTTTTAGGAATATATTTAGGCGTTTTCTAATTATTTTTAATATTTAAATCTGAGATGGCTGACAAAATGGTTGTATTAATTTTCCTAGTAACTGGAATAAACTCTTTGTTAGTGATTTTCTAGAAACTCACTCAAATAGGAAAATGCAAATCAGCTGCTCGAAGCAAAGGATAACAAGAAGATTTTGAAAATATAAAGTTAAAGCCAACCCCATCATTTATTTTTAATTTATAACTTTTATATTTCAAAATCTTATTTGAAATTGCACTAAATAGTTTAAAAATAACTGGTTATTAATTATTGATCAAATTAAATTAATCTAGCT
Organism: Tetmemena sp. SeJ-2015; assembly: GCA_027382625.1. Taxonomy (NCBI): domain Eukaryota; phylum Ciliophora; class Spirotrichea; order Sporadotrichida; family Oxytrichidae; genus Tetmemena; species Tetmemena sp. SeJ-2015. The sequence goes on along the minus strand of JAJKFJ010023693.1, from coordinate 2,873 downwards.
GGCAATATATGAGATAAAATTAAATCTAAACTAAAATAAAGAGGCAAGTTCATTGGCAATTAAAGTGGGTAAAATATGTATTTTTTTATAAAATCTTATTATTAAACAATGAATTATAAATTTTTCATCCTTTAATCTTATGAAGGAGAGCTCATTCATAATTATTAAGCAACTCAGCTTAATCTGAAGAAGATGTTTAAGGCAGTTTAAGTTTGTGCAGATCATATCTCACTTGTGAGGATAAATATGGAAATAAGGGAAGGATATGATAAGCTATCGAATAAGCTACTTATCATGAGGAGATTGAGCCATTTCATTTTTAAATATCTTGTTAACTCATAAATTTATCATCTTTACCAATCACCTATATTAATTAAAATAACTTCTATAATAAAGCATTTAATTTAAATCTGCGATAGATTAAAATAACTATAGTGAGATGGTCGGCGTTGTGGTAGATTAATTAGCAAATTCAAACTTGAATATAAATCTTGTTCAATAGTCATTCAAAATTTATGATAGGCTTCTTCTTCATTATTCGCACATCTGTCCTTAAATGGTTTGTTATGATTCGCAAATCCATCTTAAATATAATGATTCAACTTTATTTTGAAATGAATCTCTAAAATTTAAAAGTTCTTCAAGAATATTAGTGTTATAAGAATCTCCTGCTGAAATGCATTAATTATTTAATTTTTATTTGCTCCATTTTAAATAAATTTACTAATTCTACTTGCTTTAATTATAGTCTATAATTAAAATAATTCGCTTTTTACTTATCAAAGCAAGGTTAAAAGAAGAAAATCCCACTTCCAAAAGAATTTTTATTTAATTAAATAATCTTCTATGAAGCCACTTGATTAAGTAGAGGAAACTAATATTTTTATTAAATAAATAACGAAGAAGTCAGATTCAAAACCTCAGTAGAAATAAGAGAATTAAAACCCTACTAAAGAACTATAATAAAATGATAACTCAAATAAAAGCAAAAAATAAACGTAATAGAAGCAAAATAATAACAAAAAGAAAGATTAACAATCCTAGAGCAGGATAACTGAAAGTTTTTATCTTTATAGTTTAAGCTCTAATGAGAGCGAGGAAGAAGACTCTAGCTATTACTCTGACTCACGCAGCAGCTCATACGACTCTGAATCTGAGGATAGTTACTCCTCAGAAAGTTAAGAATCTCTCAGCGATGATTAGAGCTAGAGAAGTAGAGGCAGAACTAGAAGAACCAAGTGATTCTAACAAATTTCAAGTAAAAGATAATAATGCTAAGGTAAGTATAATTATAGATTGAAAAGCTCTATAATTTTAATTCAGGTTTATTCTCTTTAACTTTAAATGTTTAAAACAAATAATGGCAATGCAATTTTATTGGTAGTATAATATAGCTGGAAATTTAATAAAATAGAGAATTAAATTATATATTAAATAAAAAAGAGTGAGAGTTGAAGTGAGTCAGAAATATATAAATATTATACCATTATCGAGAGCATTTAAATTTAAGAACTTTTAATAAGTACAACTTTTTTTGTGGGAGCACTCAGTAAAGAGTTATAAGCGACAAAATTGACGAGCGAACGGAGATTAGAAATCGAGAAAAATTCGCGAGTCAGATCTCGCTGTTGAGAGATACTGAGGGGTGATTAAGAATAATCTCATATTAATTTTTGATAAGCTATCGAACAAGCTACAGATCAGGAGTGAATCTGCTATTTTAACAGCCACAAAGTTGCAACTCCCCATTTATTATTTTAACTAATCACCTTTTTTCATTAAATTTCAGACTATATTAAAAAATATAAAATTAAATTTAAAAAAATTAACAAAATGATATAAGCGATTAATTTAAAATAGTTTAATTTTTACTTTTAAATTATTGAGATATTAAAATTTATTATTATTATTAGATATTTTAATTTAAAATTGCTATTATTGTAAGAATCAGGGTGATAATCAAAATTAAATTAAAAGCAATCAGCCAAGGGTCAAAAAGTCTCTTTGAAATCGCTGGATAGTTTAGACCATCGCTAGCTGAAAATCCGACTCTCTGGGTAATTTTAGAGTGAGCTAGCTGAAATAAAGTAGAGTTGGCTAAAATTTGAATCGCTAGTAGAAATAACAGTGGGCTAGCTAAAAATAATGATCGCTAGGTAAAAAATAAGTGAGCTAGTATTTCAAAATTTACATTGTAAAATTGAAGACGGGTGCTGGTCTATAAAGGCTTGTCTTGATTTCCCAAATTGACACTGTCCAAAATAAAAAGTTTTAAAATTATTTAAAGTTTAATTTAAAAATTTAAAATTTTTTTAGAATTTTTTGGGATCGGCTAGAATAATGATGATAGGTAATTTAAGATAGTTAGATAATTTAATAATACATTGACAATGCAAGGTAAGATCGTGATTTTGAAAGTTTCTGCTTCTGATTTCAACTCTGACCTCTGTTTAGAATCCAACCCGATTGTCTGGACCATTTTCTTTATACTTGAGACCCCCAGCTTGCTGACATCGCTTGCAGTCATTCTCTAGACACCTCGCCACAGCTGAGACTAGATTCTCTCTGTAGAGTTAGGACACAGTCAATCTTACTTTCTAGCTATTTGGTGAGCGAAGCTCAGTTTTACAAATAGAAGAGCTGTTCGATGGATTTAGGCCCAGGGTGAGTACTCTGCGTTGAAGGCATACAACTTTAATCGCTTGGGTGTTTTAAGTACCTCGAGAAGCGATGAATGACTGCATTTCCAAAGTAGAACGATCTTCTTGGCAAGAGCTCTCGTCACTGCAATGCTCTTCAAGTCTTGTAGATGAAGTTCTCAAAAAGGGGTCGCATTGAATGCTCCTTCTATGTCTAGCTGCTCACTATCTTGT
>JAJKFJ010023692.1:0-15642 GCA_027382625.1 Tetmemena sp. SeJ-2015 | reverse complement strand
CGATAATTAAAGTGTGTAAAAGTAGGGTAGTAACTTGCATACGATTAAAGAGTCCAAGTCACATATGGACATATAATGATTGATTAAATTGAATGATTAATTCGGGTATATATATATTTAATTAATTGATTGATTGAATTAAATTGGTTTCTGGAAAATTTTTAACATTCAATTCTAATATTACAATATTATGGCTAAAATACGAATACATGATCAAGAGTTGTTAAACAAAGAGATTAATAAAAGAAGCCATTTGTTTAATTATGACACTCTACCCAGTAATGATAATTTAATGCAATGAGTTTTAATTATAATCTGTAATGGAGCGCGGGCCCCTATGGTTATCTGCAATTGTTTTGGACATTTTTCCACTTGAGAGGAATAAACAAATCTGATTCCAGAACCAGCTGATCATGAGGATCACTCTGCCTTCCTCGTTTAAAACTTTATTAAATATCTCTTAGCCCCGATCAACGATTCGTATTCATCCCATAATCCTTTTTTATAATATGGCACTTTTAATTAAATAATGATAAGTTTTATATCTTGTATTAAATAAAATAATATTGTCCTGAATTAATGTGAAAATATAATATTATTTATTATTAGACCCTGATGTAAGATTAGAACACACTAACCTTACCTCTGCAATACTTGAAGCTTCTTTAAGCTTGCGTATGAAATTTATTGCGAAAAATATTTCAATATCTTATCTTATTTTATTTTTTACTCTTCAATAACATCAACTGAAACTTATCCTTGCGGGCACTATTGTTGGATATATTCTAAGTCTATAAATAAATATCCTTTGTGTACCGATTATATTTTAATACTTATTATATAAATAAAGTTTCGCACATAGTTTCCAAATTTCAACCAAGAGAGAAGTTTATTTTTTACTACTTAAATGTTTTAACTTATTTTAAAATAAAAATGAGTTGCAGGATAAAATTTGAATACTAATATTTTTCTCAAAGTAATTGATTTAAGGCTTTAATAGTGTTTAAGTCTGTTATCACCGCAGTCTATGCATTTAAGATTAAATAAAATAGTGAAAATATTTGTGGTTTAAAATAAAAGCATATTTTAATTTATAATTGCTCAATAATCGAGGCATTGAAGAGTTTGAATGTCTAGGAACTGATCGAGATTGATGCACAATCCATATAAATAATGAAAGGATAGAACTTATTTAGCATATAATGTTTATATGAATAGACACATATTCTATGAGTAGCATACATTCTGATCTTTTCCTTATAAAAGACAATTCAATTTAATATATTCGAGCTATCACAGGCTATCCTCACATTTTATTACAAATCATTAATTATTATAAATGCTAAATCTTCATTGAATTTGTTTATAAAATTTAGTTATTTTAAAGAGAAATGAGATATAATTAAAAAATTATTAAAAATATAGTCTCAAATTTAATATTATTTTATTTGAAATATTAGCAGAATTAATAATTTTAAAAATTAAAAAATAAATACAATAGACTTTTCTATTAAAAGCTATTCTAATTTTGATTTTAAGAATAAAGAGAATTAAGATCCTAAAAAGTATACTTCTTCTAATTATTTTAAAACTTTGGCACTAGCTAGATTGATTCTTAAACTGAGAAATGTATTTTTAATAATAAATATAAAATTTTTAAAATGCCACAATACGAACATTAATTATTCTAAAGAATCATATTTGAGTTTGAGCAGCTGGTGCATGAATTAGAGCTTGAGCATATCGAACATCCAAACTCTTATTTAAAATAATAAATTAGCTTTATATAGAAGAAACCCTGGTTTAAAAGTTTTTTCTTCTATAAATTTCATACCTTCTAAAATATTTCATGAGGAATTTAATTAGAAGATTTTTTTATATTATACTCCTTACAATCTAAAATTCAAATGTAAATAAGTTTTGGATAATGATAAAAGGCTATTTAAATCTATTTAAATTTACCTTAGCAAGCCTTATTAGATGTATCGTAGAATTGAGTATTTGGGGTTAATTTATTTAGAAATTGACATATCTTTTCAATTTTAAAATTAGTTAATGAAATGAAATAATTTATATTAAACTCTTGCTTATTATCCCACCCCTCTTTAGTACTAAATAATAATTTAAATATACTTAGGCAAGTTGTAGTCTAGCCTTAAACTTTATAATTAAATACTTTATATGCAGTAATATCACAATAACTGCTTATAGAATTTAATAAATCAATCAAGTTAATTTCAAAATTAAAACTTTTTCGGGGAGGGAGTGAAATTCATCTCCTTTTTTTTATGTTTAAAAATTCTAAAACAAATATTATAAACAAAAGTTGGCAAAAAAGCAAAAATTAAAGCGTATGAAAATTTTAGCTTTCAAATTTTCCTTGAAGTTCAAATTTTATAATTTTATGCTGAATATTTTATTAAATTAAGCTTTTTTTCTTTTTTTTAATTTTACAATTCCCTTCGAGAAACTCTAGACAGTAATGTTTTAGGGAGAGCAGATAGAAGATAACCTCACTAATCCCATATTTTGAATTTTTTCAATCAAAAGTTAAGCAAAATATGTCTAAAAACCTCAATAGTATAGTCAAGAATTTCTAAGATTGAGATTTATGCCATAGGTAAAAAAATAAATTTTAAGTTTCTTTTTTAAAGTCCAAATTGAGTTTACAAAGAATAGGTATCTATTAATCGCTTCCCGAATCATTAAATATCAAATAAGCATACTAGTTATATATTCCAACCATTAAAAATGTTTTATTGATAAATTTATGAATTCATTGATGGAAATGGCTGAGGCAATTGATAATTCAACAGATTTCATTGAAGTTATAATTTTTTTTTTAATAAAAGGGAGAAATTTAATTAATCTCCAACAAGTTTATAGCAGATAGACTCTGCTCCACTTCAAAGTCATAACGATGCTTTTGGAAGCTAATTCTACCTTTATTTCAGAGAATTTACCTTTGAATTTAAGTTAATGCTGTTAAATGTACACTAACTGATAATTTCTCAAGCAATCTGCTCACCATTACCATAGTAATTTTCTTTTTTATTATAGGGGTACAAAACTCTTTTGATGTTTCCTAAAACATACCACAGAGTCCTATTCTTGAGTAAACATTAAATTAATTAGGAACTAAGCGAACCCCTAATAGGGCATATAATAACTTAATCGATTTAAAGTTAATTCACAGGCGTAACTCCTTGATCAGTTGTGTCACGTCACGTGAAAGCCCAGACGTATTCTTGAGTAAAAATAGATTTTAGAGATAAAATACTTCTACACACAAGTTGTCTCAGTTTTTAATTTCAAATGCTCTATTTATCTTAAATGCATATTTTATTTAACTTTGCTTTAAGTTTTTATTATAAGTGCCCCTATAGCATGGGGCTTACTAAAGTATTTGGAGTAAATCGAATATAAGTGAATATTGGAAAATAGGAACAATAAAATATGCCAATAAAAAAATAAAATCCCATATTTTTAGGTATTTTATGCAAATTTTAGACTTGATCGGCTTTTTTTTAATTAAAAGAAAAAGGGATAATGTACTTCTGGCCTCCTCCCTAATTTTTAATAAGCTAATTTGAAATTGAAGAAAAAAAAAACAACTGTAAAACTTTGAAAGATTGTTCTAAGAGGCTTAAACAGCATAAAAGAAGAATAAGAAGAGCCTTTTATAAATATAGGTTTGTAATTGCTTTTCTTGAAAACATCCAATTAACTGAATTATTATTAATGTATAGATCTTAAATGAGATTAATAGTTGACTAAAATAATATCTTTATACTAATATCATCGCAAGAGAAAAGCTTAAAGGCGCCCTAAACTACAGCTTAATCAAAAATTAATTAAAAAATAAAATACTTTTATTTCAAATTGATAAAGTTTATTATGTAAATTGTCTCTTCTCAATTATTTTTAGCAGATTTTCGCTTTAAAAAAATTGCTATAAAATAAAACTCTTTGGGGGGGGACGGAAGTGCACACCCCCAAATATGAGCAAAATCTCAATAAAAGTGCCCATATATTGTCAAAATCAGCTAAAAATTCCAAAAAATTAAGTGATTCTGGTTTTTAAAATTTCCAAGAGGGCCATTTTTACGAATTTCAGTTTTTTATTGTATGATCTATTAATATTATTTATTTAATTTAATATTCATGACTGATTGCGGTTATGCTTATATTTTATTCGCCGAAAATGGCTCAGTATTATTTAGACGCTCTACATTAAGCTATTTTTAAAGAGGTTATCTGCTCTATAGTAAGTGCGCAGAAAGCTGGATAAATTGGGAACTCACTTAACCTATTAGGTTATTATTATTCTTTAAAATTGTACTTATATTGTAAGATCCTGTAAAGTATGTTAAAGAGCTTATCAAAGAGTTGCATCAGTGAATTTATATAACTACAGATAAAATAATATTGGCTATTATATTTAAAATTGTCAGCTCCTTCCTAAAGTAATATTCAAGTTAAGATTGCAAAATGTTTATGAAACAACCAAATATATTTTAAAAATCAAAAGTACGAATCATAATTAATATACATATTAACTCAAGAATCGTCATAAGACTTTTAATTCATGAGTAAAATAGAGCTCAGAAATAATTTTAAGGTCATTTTAGAAAATTTGAAATCATAAATTTTGACCCTCATCAAAATTTTTAAAATTAATATTTCGTCATTTTTGGCATTTTAGCCGATTTTGACCTAAAAGGACGTTTTTTTAATAAATTTGCATCATAAAAAGTGGGGGGTGTGCACTTCCGTCCCCCCCAACTCTTTTATTTAAATTATGTACCAAATTATAAATTTGATATATAAACTATATTAAGATCAAGTTAAATTTCTTAATTTTTTTTAATTAAATATAGTATTGAATGAAGCTTGTGCTATACTAGGTCTATATAATTATAAGTAAAATTTGACTTAATAAATGTGATTAGCTCATTTATTCTTAAAAATTAAATAATCCATAGCAAAGAGATCCAAAGAGACAAAATATATATATAACCGACTATATATAGTGTTACAAACAAAGTCATTTAAACTTCTTCCTAAATCTTCTTTTTTATTTTTATAAATAAAAATATGTCAATTTTAATAGATAATAAAGCTCATTTTTAGGTCTACAAAAATTAATCGTGTAGCGGATGGCCATAAATTAATCTAATTTTAAAACATAAATTTTAAATACTTAAACCATCACAAAATAATAACAAAGAAAAACTTTTGAGGGCTGTTAAAAATTATTTTAGCGATAGACATCAATAGATCTCATGGTTCGTTTTTATATACCACATTTTCTGTGTGAAAATATTGAAGTATTTTATTTTTATGTTAACATAAAGCCAAAAAGTAGAAAAACATACTCTCATATTCTAAAGCTTAATTTAAGTTGCAAGTTTACCCAATAAATATAAAATCTTTAGAAAATAGTCTTAATTTTTTTATAAAAAATTTAATTGATAAATGCCATTTGATATATTTATTGGATAAAACAAACTAGTTCTTAGAGAGTTAGTTCTAAAAAATATTTTGAGTAAAAGATTGCAATAAAAAATTTAGAGTTGATTTTGAGAATTATTTTATTTTCCATAAGTTACATTATTTATTAATTTTTGAATCAGGTATTTTTAATCTCGTGTTAAATCAATATTATAGCAAAAGCTAAATTTTATTTCAAAAATTAAAGCAAGATTTTCAAGTACAATGTTTGTTAAATTAACTTTTAGTAAAAAAAGCGATTTACCATCTTCTTTAAAGATTCTCTAGAATTATAATCTAACTGTAACTGAGATTGAGTGTTTTAATTTAACAGTGTGTGAAATTTGAGAATCTTCTTTGATGTATAAGAAGAACTATATTCCCCATGTTGGATATTTTTACTCTAGTTTATAGTTTTACATAGGATAATAACTGATTTTCTAATTCAGTATGATAAGTGCTGTTTTAATAAATTGATTATTAATTATATTCATAAAATTTTACTTTACTTTACTTTAGTTTATAGTTTGAGTTTTTGTGTTAGGTGAAATTGCTAAAACAGTATTCGATCAGCAGCTAATGAGATAGCCAATCGAATAAATGAGCTTCTTTTTTAAGATTAATATTAAATAAAAAGCAAATCATCAACTCACATTTTTTAGTTGGGAAATCATTGCAAATTATGCATACATGTCAATTTAAAAAATGGGATTATCTCTTCCTCGACATAATTTTCTACTATTCGTAGTATTTAGAGTTATAAATTCTAGAAGCTAATACATTCAAATAAATTAAACGTTAATTATAAATATTAGAACCTATTCTCTAGAATTGTGGAATTAACAAATTATAATGGGTATTTATTCTCTATTTTATATTTAATAATCATTGTTGTTATTATTAGTTAATTTTGAATTCATAGGTGTTGTCATAGTTAAAAGTTTTGTTGATATAATCTCTCTCAATTGATTTTGAGTCTTGAATTATTTTCCTCTAAGCTGTTAACTAAGAGTCGTTTTCGTTCATATACTACTTTATCACCTATGTAATTATAATTAGGAAAAGGCAATTTTATTCATTATAGGAGAAATTTAGAATGAAGAAAGAAGCTTATTGCTTTTATAGAGAGTATTCATTCAGATTTTTTAATCTTAAGATATCATTTGCTTCTGCTTAGCCTCTTATGGATAAGATAAACTTAAGATTAGAAAAAAATTTAGAATTTTAGTGCTGCTACTTTGGTTTGTCTCAAAAATATATAGATTGAAGATATAATTTTACCCCTTTGATCAAAATCAAAATTTTTTTAAAAAAAAAGAGCGGATATTTGTATAAACAAATATTAATTCTTTCTACGAATCCTTTTATTTTAATGATTGCCTTACACGGCCTTAGAATTACTTCCTGAATACATTTGAACGAGGAAAAAAAACACTTTAAAATATATATTTTCATTGTGTGATCAATAAATTATTATAGTATTGACTATGTTTAGGTGGAGTTATCTATAATATCATTATAGTAGGAATTTTAATTAAAATCGGTGATTGGTTAAAATAATAAATGGAGAGTTGCAACTTCGTGTCAGTTGAAATTGCTGATTCACCCCCTGATCTGCAACTTGTTCGATAGAGAATCAAAAATTAATATGTGTTTCTTCTTTAATCACCTTCGTAGCACCTCTCAGCAGTGAGTTATGACTCACGCATTCTTCGTCATCTTCATCATCATCTTCATAAAAACTTGTGTCGCTTATAACTCTTGATCGAGCGCTCCCACACAAAAGTTGCAAGGATAAAAAGTTCTTAAAATTTTATGCTGAATCGAATGATGTAATCATTATTTAAATTGGACACACTTCAACTGCCACTCATTTCTTCCATTTTAATTTAATATCTAATTTAATTCTCTTTTTTATTAAATTCTCAGCTATATTAGAGAAAATTTATATTAAAATAGAGGTCTTCTTGATCTTGTGTCTTTCTATCTTTATGTTTATTAAATCTTGCTCTCTAAATGCTCTTACTATCTTCTCTGACTATTTTGCTTAACTTTATATCTTGCCCTTCTTCTCTCCTTTTTAGAATTGGGAGTAGACTCGATTCTTTTATTTACTGAAATGTGATTATTAGTACCCTACGAAATCTGTGAATGAGGAATTATCCTCGTTTTTATTTATAACACTGTTGTTTAAAACTGTTGATACCATCTTTTCTGTGCTTTGAAGTTAGTTATAATTATTCCCAAGTTATGGGGATAGAAAACTTCTGAATTTTAAATTAATATTAATTACTGAGCTAAATTAATTTTGAAAATCATAAATATCCTTTAGATAGATAAGTAGATATTACAAATTTAATTTTACCCCTAAAAGTTTGAAAGACTACACAAATTAATATGTTGCATAATGGAATAAAGTAATAATAAAAAAATAAATAACTTAAAAACGTCAACATTTGAGTATCTTACATAATATTTAAATCATAATTTACATTTAAGTTTAAAACTATGAAAATTTAGTTGCTCTTTGAATTTAATTTCTTTTCATTTTTCGCTGCTCTACGCTCCTATTTTTTATTTGAATACACGTTTATTTTGTATGTAATAAAAATAAGTGAGAATTAATTAATAGTCTGTGATTTTGACAGCTCTAATTTATAGATTCTCACTTATCTTTTTAGGCTATAGTTGAGCTTAATTATATTTTTTTACAATAGTTATTGACTTAGCTTTTGTAAGTTGACAATGATCTGAGTTATTTGTTGACAACTATTGCCTGAGTGTGTTACTTTTATATCAATGACATTTTCTCTAGAAGAGATTAAAAAAGCACAAATAATCGCCACTTTCTCAGTTTTTTGAATTGAAGGGCTATGCAGTAAATCAAAAGTACTATGAAAAAGAAATTAAAACCAACTATTCTTATTTTAAAATCCACATAAATGAAATAATTTATCTTTGTCCTATCATATAAATTTAAAGTATTCCGATAAATACCACAACCCTAAAATCGGAGGTTATTTCAGGGCTTAAAAAGAACAAAGCTCCGAAAAATATAGAAATCTGAGCCATTATTTCTCGGTGTTCCAAAATATTGAAAAGAGGATTTTTGTAAGGTCTGGTCATTTTTTACAGCTGCATGAAAGAGAAGAGGATTATCAAACTCATTTAAGCTTTGAAAATAGGCTTGTACAAATTCAGAAATACATTCACTGATACAAGCAGAACTTTTCTTAAAGTGTTTATGAATTCCCAATAGTATAGGATAAATTTAAGTAAACAGTTTTTCACAAAGCTGAATAGGATTTTAGAAAATACTCAAAAAGGTCAATAAATAAAGCAAATACAAATTTTGGAATCCTCTATACAAGTTTTAAAAGTGTTTTCTTATAAAAATAATTAATTTCACTCTCAATTCTTTGAATAACAATCATCCTTGAGTCCTTGGAAAATATATTTGTACTTTCCAAATATTTCTGGCTTGTTAAGGTCCTTTCTATTTTTGTGAAGAATCAGGAATCCAAGAACAGGGATTCCAATAATCCATAGAAAGATAGATGGAAGTCCGATTGCTAAGCTAAAAATAAATCAGCACCATGTAAGATGAGATGGAGTCCAGCATTCAATTTCGAGGTCTTGCTGAAGCCATTATCTGCCATTGTCTATCTCCATACAGAAGAACAGACTTGAAATAATTCTTGTTATGGTGGGATGTAAACTGAAGAGTGAAAGCACAAAAGTTACAGCTAAATGTCGTCTCAGCTTAATCTAGGAAAATTTGAACACCTTTGAACCTATCCATAAAACTAAAGCGTAAAAAAGCACTAGTATAGTATATATAAAATATAAAGTTAAAATTTATTGGAAAATGTTAAATATATGGAATATAAAATTTAAATCTTTTAGAATTCAATCATAACATAAGTTAATATTTTTAATGATAAAATTAATTATTCTATGAGTTACTATAGCAATAAGATAGGAATTAATTACCTACTATTTTTATATAAAATTTATAATGCTCTGATATATTTGTTTTTATTTAAAAAAAAAAAAAACATTCTAAAAATTAAAAATTTGAAGAATCGCTATTTTTGAAATTTAAATGGAGATAAAACCATATTTGTTGTTTAAATAATTATAAATGACGATTTTTATTCTTAATTTAAATTTGGAAGGAATTATTGAACAAATAAGCTAAAAATAATAATTTCTGATGTTTTTAATGTTTTTGATATGGCTATTGCTATTGCTTTATAATAGTGAACAGGCATCCTCTTGTCATATTGGACTCCATCGTTGAGGAAGCAGTCTATTGAAAGAAATTCCTCAGATATTCTTCCAAAGTTTTCAAAAATGCCAAAGAGCGCATTAAGTTCAGCAGGCCAGTTTAAGTTGAAATTTGCGGCTGTTATGAAAATTTAATTAAATTTACACGTAACTCATGAATATCCTTAATGCGATGCTAAGCTCACTTTCTTGCTCCGATCTTATGTTATTAAATAAACATAATTCAGTAGAAGAGAAAAAAGAGGCAATTTATTTTGCAATAATCCAAAGAAGAAAAGCAAAGCCCAAGTTAAGAGCTAAGAAGGTGCCGATTATAGTAATATTCTTAAACAAAGAATAAATATTATAATTGCATATATTTCTCAAACTAAAATAAGGTTCTTAACTCTAGATGGGCATTCATGGCAAGTATTTTCAGAGCCTTTTGTGTACTATACTCCATCAACGAACAGACACTAGTTGCAAAGTTTCCCTCCGTAACCATATGCGCACAAAGGAAAAGAATACTTTTCATTTAATGTGTCATCTAGTGTATATAGACCTCCGATACAGGCATCAGAGTTCAAGCACTCCATTATATTTGTAGAGTAAAATGATGATCTCCAATATCCAGGCTTCACCGATATTTTATTTCCACCTTGACAATCTGCGTTTAGCAAACACTCAGTACAGTATGTAAGATCAGGGTTAAGAGAATAAAAGCCCTCTCCACAAGACTAGCACTAATTATTTAAACAAAAGCAAATCAACGTTAATTATCAAGAGTAGCCTCACCGACTTGGCATTTTCGAAAATCTAATGGAAGAATGGCTTCATTAATAGTGTTTCCATCGGTTATATTGAAATTCTTCATTATCAAGTTGTTGTTTATAGATGAGGAGATGATTTTAAAGTCAACATCACTGCTTCCTGGCTAAGCTACAAAAGTCAGATCATTAAAAACAGCAGTGCCACTCTTTACTTGCATTTGATAAAATATAAATACTCTCCAAGTACTTTAGAATTGTCATCAATAGCTGAAATAATTACGATTCTAAAAGCTTTAACGAAGCAGCAAATTCTTACGATTTATACAAATAATTAGTTAATTTATCGTCATTGACAATGATATTCTGATCTGCATCTACAATAGCTACTTTGATAAATCCTGTATAGGGTTGACCACTTGCAATTGGATAATTATCGTAGTCTAGCACTATTAAGTCGTAAGGGTAGCCAGCAACAATGGGCCCATAGGGAGCGTAATTAGAGTTTGCAAAAGTATTATTGATAGTGATTGGTCTGTTCTTGACATAGCTTAGCAAATTAATATAAACACTCCTCCCTGCACATACGCGTAGTTATTCTCAAAACTGCTTGCATTCAGCACTGTGTTGCAAGAAACAGCTATAACAAATTAAAAAGGCAACAATAAACTTACATTAAGAGCAGTGAATTGAAAATGCTCCTCCAGTTTTAGCGGTGTTCCCAGATAGTATAGAATTACAAGCAGAAATATTTATTTAAAAATTCTATAAATTTATAAATTTAATTTAGCATAATGGATAGAAATGCATAACAATTTGCACATTTCAATTTTCAAAGGAAGTTAAAAATTTAATTTTTAGAAATATTGGAATTGCTTGAATAAACAGCTCCTTTATTTATAAAATTTATGTATAAGTTGCTTTTTTAATTTTCTGAACATAACTTTCTCCTCAACGCAAAGTTATTTAGTTATTTAAAAAATGATTTATCATTAAGGTAAGATTATTATTTATGCCATTATCAACTTAGATTCTATATATTTAAAATTTAACCCTCCTCCCTCTGATTTGGATGTTAGTGAAATAAGTGAAGAATTCCTTATGATAAGTTCAGAATCCTTAACCACTAAAGCTCTATTAAAATAATAATTTATTATCAATCAATGATCCCACATCCTGCATTAGCATGCCATTAAATACTTTATTTTCAAATTAGAATTCTAATTAATTAGTAAATTTGATTGCCTCTTAGGTAGCTATTCTTGATAGTGATTTTAGATATTTTAAGATTGATTAAATTCTTATTGAAGAAAGTAAAGTTGGAGGACTCCATAGATACTAAATTATATTAAAACTGATTTGCACCTCAGTATTTCTATGATAAACTTACAATAATAATAAACTTTATATTTATGATTTTAAATATAGATTTATTTTCACCTGGAGTTGTGATGTTGAGTACGGTGACATTAGTTATTTGAACATCAGGAGAGGAGTCTAACTTAATGAATCTATCGTTACTATTTTAAAATACTTTAATAATTATTTGACAGTCTTATGTTATAAAAGTAGGTGTCTTTCATTTTCACAGTATAGATAAATTTTTAAGTAAAACAATCTTTAATTGCAATTATATTCTCTCTTAAATTTTTGAATAGAGAGGATTTTTAACTAAAAATTTTTTAAACCTATAATCTGACTTTTATTTGAAAATTAAATAGTCAGGAATTAAAATTTAATTGTTAAGAATTGAAGATGAACTCAATTTGTATGATAGTGGTTAAGGAATTCATGAATTTGACAGAAATGTTGATGAAAGTGCAAGACTCTATATAAATTTCACTGTTCAAATAAAAATTAAATTAGAGGCTATCATTAAAATTAATGAGAGAGATTTACAAACTCATTATTTTAGTTTGTGAATAAAAGATGCTGTGGGTTGTAAGAAGACTGGTTTTAATATCTTATAAACGAAATATCACTAAACTAAGATGGGTGATAATATAAAATTCTATATAGCTTTAAAATTGTATACTGACTAGTCTGAGTTTGGATTAAGTGAGGGCGATTAAGTCCTAGTCATTTGTGTAAATTATAATGAACTACATGGTTGAATTAGAAAAGAGAATGGTCGCCAAGTTAGACACCAAAAGATTACTATAAGAAGATAAAAAAAAATAGCATACTCGTTAACATAAAGGAAGAGTTCAAAATCTAAAACCCAGTTTTCAAAAGCGAGAACTAGAATTTCATGTCTGTCTCAGCGAAGTCCTCAATTTCGAACATTTAGCTCCCTCTGATTAGGGTTTCTACTGCCGATCCTAGGTTATTCATAGCGAGAGCTCTTTGCTTAATTTAGGTCAAAGAAATAATTTTAAGATAAGAAGAGAGGGTGTTATTGCTGAATATGCAGGTATCAATTATTGAATCTGAAGACAGTGAGTCATAAAATAAGTTAAAGATATAAACTTTAATCAGAGATGGAGATTAAATTGTCACTGAATGCAGAATTTTGTGAAAAGTAATTATTTCTGAGAATGATGTATCCATCATTTTCTATTCTTGCTATGCTACTTTGCATTGCTTAATTTCCAGACATAGTAGAGTTAGTTACTGAGATAGAACTTCCAAAATGAGCAAAGAACAAACCTCCCTGCATTCCGAAGTTATTGTTGAACTAGGAATTTGTTATCTAAACCTAAACTTGTTATTCAAAAAATAAAATTAAATTAAAAATTCTAAATAAATAGAATGACAGCTGTCACCAAAAAAATTATTTTAGAAAAATCATCAATTTTAATATAAAAATTTATGCTTTAAAATTAAAAAAGTTTTTAGCAATTAATCTTTAGTTAAAATATCTAAAATTATTTTTTCAATAAATCTTTCTTCATTTTATAATAGTAGTCAGCTAAAATATTAATTTGCTAGGACGACACTTTTAAATCAATAAGACTAAACTTGTAATATTATTATTGAATTGATATTAATTTTTATTTTTGAAAAATAAATTCTTCATCCTTTATTTAATATACTTCCTCTTGAGATTGAAAGAGACTTATTGAATGTTGAATTATTGATGTATACTATGGAGTTAGTTTAAAGTTGAATGAGGGCCTAGTTCATGGGAAAGTTCTTCACGAATATCAGATTATCAACTCTCAGCACTAAAGGCACGGTCCCCTTCGTAATTGCACCCGCAGCTAAAGTTACACTTCCTTATAGAAAATATTTATAGTTCATGTTCACTCAAAAATAATGCATATAAATCATTTAGGTGAGAATAAATAGATAATATTAAGATTATTTAATTAGTTAGAAAACAGATTTTTAATTTAAAAAGTAAATTTGTTTCCTTGAAAATTTGAAGTGAAAGTGGAATCCTTGAGAATCATGGAATTCATTTAATTCTAGGCTGCTTTAACGAGATGGCCCCCAGCATTAAAATAGTTGTTAGTGAATGTTAGATTGGAGGCTACTATTTGGTTGTTGAGGAGACTAATCCATGAGTCTATTTCAATTAAGGAGGATTCTGAGGTGAAGTAGTTGTCCTTCATTACTATGTTCTAGATGTTAAATACATACAACTAACTTGGAGGCACAGCGGTTTCGTTAAAGAAACCTCCGAAAATCATAAAGTTTACACTTTTAATTACAAATTGAATAAAGATTTAACTCATATATCTTTTTACAACTAAGAATTTATTACATTAAATATAATTCAAGCTTGGTATTTTAAAATTTAAAAACCTTATTCACTTTTTAAGTTAAAATAATAGGGGAAATAAATATATAAATAGTCCCATAGGAAAAGTAAAGCAAAAATATCAAAGAAGTTAATAAGGGAAAATTTAAATATAGACATTAACTTTATTAACATTAATCATGCTACAAATTCTAGAAAGTGAAAATTTTTCTTTGGTATAGCTTCGAACTGAGAAAATTTCTTTTAATAACTCCCATGCCATCCACCTCATCCTCTCAAAATGCTTTTTTTTTTATAAAAAAATATCGTTATGGGTAAACACGTAGCATTAGGTTCGGGTTACACTAGTTATGCGCGCGTTTTTTTGGTAATATAATAGCCTTTAATATATATATCCTGGTGGGGTCCTAATTCCACTAATTATTATTAAAATGTATTTTAATCATCAATTCAGGGAAGATAAAAATGTTAAATATTAGGGAGGTATTTCTGCAGGAGTACGGATAATTAAATTAAAAAATAAAACTTATGGGGTATTGCTAATTTTGATAATGCGGTAAATTTTATAATATTTTTCCTCTTTGAATTGCAAATTAATTAAAATTTATGCTACTTGATCTTGATACTGTTATGTTATCAAATGAAGAGTTTGCTGTTGGACTTGTGATCATATTTTATCCATCGTATAAATTAATAAAGCATTTTAATTTATTGTTTTAATTTTCTCTAAGTAAATTAAATTAAATTTTAATTCTAAATTTAACTCATTCTAGAGCTCATACGCATTATAAAATAAGTCAGATAAAAGAATCAGATTTCTAATTATACTATATCTTAAAATTGAAACAATTTTAGCTTTATAGACTGATAATTTGCGGCTAGATTTTTTCTTAATTACGATGAATCTACTCTATTTTTCCATGAATAAAGTAGAATCGCTTGATGAATACTTTTTATATTTAAAAAAAAAATATCTTTCATACTTATTTAATATAATATAGATGGAAAAAATTGCAGATGATAATTATCTTTTATTTAAATATACAATTTGGCAATCTCTAGAATTCAATATAGATTTGTATAACTGACTAGCCTTTAATTTCTTTCTTTTATTATATCTATTTTCATTTATTATCCAATTTGTAATAATTATTTTATTGTATCTGACCAGATATGTTCCTTTTTTAAGCGAATCTTGATATTAGATATTGTCAAATAGAACATTCCGGATCACAAATAACTAGGTCTAAATTTGGCATTATATTTACTATAATCCTATAATTAATTGCACATCTAATTAATCAGCAAAAATATAGATAAAATCTTTTCAATTAAAAAAAGCTTTTGGGGGGGGGCCTTTCCTCGACAGTAAAATTTTATAATAAAAAAAAGTCAGAAAAAAATATG
>JAJKFJ010023691.1:0-91503 GCA_027382625.1 Tetmemena sp. SeJ-2015 | reverse complement strand
CTGGGTGCTTTTTATTAAGAAATGGCCCCAGACAATCGGGTTTCGGATTCGTGTGAACAGAGGTCAGAGTTGAAATCAAAAGCGGGAAAACTTTCCAATCAGCTTTTTTACCTTGCATTGTCAATTCTTATTAAATTATCAACTTTTTTCCCTAAATCTACCTATGGGTCATTTTCAGCCAGATCGCCAAATTTACCGGCAGTCGTGTTTTTAGCATCTATACTTTAAATTATCTAGCCGGTTTGAATTCTTGACAGTGTCAAAGTTGAAACACAGACAAGCACTTTATAGACCACGACCCAACTTCAATTTGTCAATGTCAATCTTGAAATATCTAGCTCATCTATTTTATCTAGCAATATTATTTTAGCTATCTCACTGTATTTTCCCGAACTCGTCATAATTTTAGCTAACTCTACTCTAAATTATCTATCTCACTCTAAAACTAAGGATCTCACTTGATTTTCAGCTATCGGGGTCCAGAACTATCTAGAGCATTGGTAGAGACTTTTTGACCTTTGCTGATTGTAATTAATTTTAATTTTGACTATCACCCTGATTCTTACAATAATTAGAGTCCTTGAAAGAGATCTTTCTGCCCCCTTTCTTACTAACGATCGACTGTTTCAAACTTTCACTTGGCTTGAGCTTAGACTTGCGAAGTGCGCCGCTCGTTTGAGTGTGGATGATGCTGTCGTTTGCCTCTGAGTCTGTGGAGAAGGAGTGCTCATGATTCTTGGCTTGCTTTTTCTTGTCAAGGAATTTCTTGATCTCCTCTTGCAGATTGAGTCTGTTATCAGTGGGGTCTATTTGAATTTGATCCTCACCATTGTCAGCCTCAAATAGAGTGTATCTGTCCCAGATGAGTACACACACACATATACTTTCTGTAATCATGAAAAGATTAAAAGATGAAGGAGTAATGCATTCGTTGACTCATCACTGGCATCTCATAAGGGTTAAGACATTATATATCACCTTCAATATTTGGGTTCTCCTCCTTGATAGTCTTGCGTTTTTCAACTAGTTAGTCTATGTCCTCTCTGAATTCTTCAAGCCAGGGCGCCACACCTATCATCCCATCACTCGTTCTCCGGCCTTTGATCCTCACCTGAGTGAGTATGTCTCTCGCCTTCTTCTAGCGAATGTAGTACTCCTCATTCATCTCCTTCACCTTCGCCTCGTAGAACTCCAACTTATCCTTGTACTCTTCCTCTCTCCTCTTCTTAGTCTTCTCATAGAATTTCTCCCTCTCTATCATCATCTTCTTCTCCTACTCTTTCTTTTCCAGTCTAATCTTCGCTCTGCGCCAAAACCTGTACCCGCCAAACACCTCCCTCATCTCGTCTTGCAGTCTGAAACTCGGGAATATTGTGTAAGGTAGCGAAATAGGATATTGAATATATAGGTATCTTTGTATTGAAAGTAGCTTTTGAACAATGCCTACGAAGTCCTGC
The DNA here is from genome assembly GCA_027382625.1 of Tetmemena sp. SeJ-2015. NCBI lineage: Eukaryota > Ciliophora > Spirotrichea > Sporadotrichida > Oxytrichidae > Tetmemena > Tetmemena sp. SeJ-2015. The sequence goes on along the minus strand of JAJKFJ010023691.1, from coordinate 90,046 downwards.
TTGGTAATTTTATCTCCCCTCTCCATCTGAATGAGTTCAACTGCTCGCATGTTGTTGATGGGGAAGACCTGAATATTTTCCTTGACGATGGTGAACATGCGGAATAAGTCCCTCTTAGAAATCTCTCCATCGCGGTCGATGTCATACATGTTGAACACAACTATAAAGAAGAGTTTAGAGTAGGAAGGCTTTTACAAGTTATCATCTCGTCCTTGGAGAAGAGACAGAAGGCAGCTACTGCAGGCAACAGTTCTTCGAAACTTGCTATTCTGTCTCTATTACTTCTGTCTATCAAGTCAAAGAAACGTTCTAGGTAGGGAGCTACGATAGAATAATCACAAAGCTAATATTATAATATCTATGAATGAATAACTGCGCTCGTCAATGTAGGTGAACAGCTAATCTATGGAGATGTAACCTGTATTGCCTCAATCCATACTTATGAAATGCTTCCACAATCTGAATACATCCCCCTCCATGAATTCAAACTCGTTCATCACTTTCTAAAAAAGATTATCAAATTCCTGTATAAGAATTCTTCGCAATTATTTCGTAAAGCCACAGCCTTTACTTGCTACACTTATAAAGCTTTAACACTGCAAGTCTCTTCAACTTACTTACCTATATATTCTGGTTATACTTCAAGCTCCTATGATTGTAGAATATCTCAACTGTGGAGGAGCCCCCAGAGATAAGGTTGCCAAATTTATCATAAACTTGCACTGCCGTCATATTGGGATCGAAGTGCTCCACTCTTCTGTAGTTGCTCAGACACTTTCCCATTACTCGCGAGTTCAATCTAATTATAACTTAAATCCCATTCCAAATTATAAATATGCTTTATTAATTCTCGAATCCTATTGGTCGCTATGCTTAAAAATCGCTGCTGAGATAGAATTTATAGGGAGAAGAAGACTTAAATATCAACTCTATCTATTCATAGCAAAATTAAGTTATGTATCAGATTTAAATACGCATATATTTATGCTGATCTATCTAGTGTAGAGCCACATCTTTACTTAAATTTGTATTTTCCGATAAATATTGCCAAGATCCTCTAATTTCCTACTCTAGGCTTTAAAATTGGATCTCTTGGTATTATTTCTAACTTTGAGCCCAAAAATGTCCTAAATATATTCTCTTAGACTATAAATGAATTCTAGATTATTAAAAATTACAAGCATTAATCAGTTTCTTAAAGCGCTCAGATGTTGTCTTTATTATTTGAATTGCAAGTATACGTAATTCATCGAGTGAGTGTGTGAGAGTTACTACTTTTCTTGTCGAACCTCTTAATTCAATTAAAAATTTAATCACCGAATAGTTTCATTTCAGAAATTGCTTCTAGAACCACCAACCTAATTAATTTAATAAATTGGTTGCATATAATTTGAATATGATTGTAATTAATAGTTAGAATTCGTCAATTTACAATTAAAATTATAGGTTAATGAGAGAGCCTGCCAAATATAATTATATTGAAGCCGCTCTAATACATATTTAATTAGCTCTTCAAAGATATATAATGCACTTCAACGTAGAAACACACGAAAATTTAATATATAGAGAGCATATATTTTATTGATGGTAGAGTGTTATAATTAAATCATCATCAGCAGAGTGTCCATGTAAATCTACAACTAAAAGCAGCAACAGCCCTCTCCCTTTGAATTTTGCTACCTCTAGTCAGAACTCCCATATGAATCTGATTAGGAGCAGCTGGACTTCGTCGGGAATTAAAGCACTCACCAACAATAGATACCTCAAAACTTTGTTATTCTATGTTTGCTTAATAGTTCTATAATGAGATTTCGCAGTGGAAAGATAAATGTAAAAGTGCATTAGGTTTTTAGATTTTAAGATAATGAATATTGTCAGAGAGAAGGAGAGTACGGCAGACAGGATCCCAGTTATGGCTGTGATTAAATTAAAAGCAATATTTGTTTGATTCCAAAAAACCATATCTTTAAATCCCTCACTAACTCTAAGATATTATTTATGTCTTTATTATCTTGTATATTTGTAATTTAAGATGACATTGAATATTATCTTAGCAATCAAGAAGGACAGTAGCCTTTTTCTTTTAAATATGTTTTGATAAGTGTTTTTTTGGGTAGTATAAATTAGTAAATTCTGTTGCATTGGAGGCGGCAGACTCGTACATCTATCAAGGAATATCAGATCACTAAAGTGTTATTATCTTCTTCTTTTTATAGTGCATTGGTTAATAATGCATTCAAGGTTTAAGACGACTCATAATATAAAAATAGAGGAGTCTATCACTTATTTCCCATGATATTATAATAATCTTGCTTGCCTTAATCCTATTTCCTTGAAGGCCTAAATTCTCTTACTTAATTAAATTTATTTATTCTCTAATGAGTAAGAAGCTCTAAGACATTAGAGATGAACAGCTACACTCTTCTCAGAGTAGCGACATTTACCTTCACAACTTAGCAGTCACCTCCACTCGCTAGCAGTCCTTCTCAGACTAGTTTTTGGATAAAGAGCCTTCATCTGACGACAGTAGCTGCTCTTATCAAACCCAAGATGAAGATGACAAAAATATAAAACAGTCCACTTCTGCCTCGTCCCTAATTAAAAGTATTCAAAACAACAACAGAAGCAGCAAAAATAACTATTTAGATGCTAACTCTCATAGCAAGTCCCTTAATAAATTAGTTGATGAAATCTTTGAAATTTTTATAAATCGTATCTAGTAAATTCTTCTATATTCCAATATAGCTTCATATTTGATTTCTTATTATGATTTTAAATGGAAGTGAGAATAAGGAAGGATAAACGGGAATAGGAAAGAAGCGAGCAGCAGTAGGAGATTAGCCATAAAATAAATTAGAAGGTGAGGAAGACAAAGCAAGTATATCAAGTCTTCGAAACTTACTACAAGTAAAATCCTAATTGGTCCAAATCGCTTATCAATGAGCTTGCAGAAGAGTTAGGCCTCACCTTCCATCAAGTCTACAAATGGAATTGGGACAAGAAAAAACGCGATCGCAAGAAGCAACTCAGATAACTGACTAATGGAGCAGAAGAGGCGCACACATAATAATATTAACAACTACTATGAAAATAAATATGGAAGCATACCTGACTTCAACATTGCAAATAAATTTATGTGTGTGCATTTATATAAATATGAAATTGCAAATTAGAAAAAGCTCCCAAATATATCTATACCTAATCACTATGAAATGTAAATCTCTTAACAACATCCACTAAAAATACATTCACAAACAAAGTACAATCATCATCATTTGTTTTAAGAGTTTAAATATATCTTTTATTTATTAGATAAATATTTTGGGATTTAATTAGGGTAACTCTTTCCTGAGTTTATAATTTAAAGTTCTAACGCGAAAATTAGCGTATACAATAATTATGACAATGAATGTTTCACTAAATTAATAATTTTTAAGAACAAAAGCAAGTTTTTTTTTGTTCAATAAGAAGGAGTAAATATTTTGAAGGATCGATATTGCTTTTCAATATTGATCAAAGCATAATCAATTAATGGAAATAAATAAATTCTTTATTAAGAACGATGTCAAATAAAGCAAGCAAATTAATTTATCTTTATATTGCAAGTTAATTTGTTCCTCTTCGACATGGTGATATCTATCTTCGTGTGTATCTCAGTGCTGCTCATCCACTCGCTCATTATGATCAAGGTGGAGACCAAGACTTTCGAAACTGGCATCATGAGATCATATATAAATAATAGTTGCTCTGTGTACAGAAAAATTTAATTTAGAGAATGGTGGGAGTGAACTAGAAGGAGCTGATGGTAAACATCTTCTGCCAAACTTTCTTGTTTGCAGTGCCCGCTATCATGCTTGGCTTTGCTCTCTGCTTCCCTGCTATTGGCTTCCTCTACACCAACTTATTCAAGGATGCAACCACAAATCTTATAACATAAATGCCATTACTCTTTCTATTTTTAAGGAGAAGTTGCAAAATGGATTTGAAGTGCAACCCACTTTCAAGGCAGTGATGTATGCCCTATTCATCGGTTTCTGTGTTCCTCTCCTCAGCACCATCATGCCTATTCTCAACCTCATGAAAACAAATTATATATTTTACTAGTGATCTCTCTTTATGAAGCAGAGTCTGGTTGACTCTCTTGACTACGAGCGCAGCAGACTCAAGTCACTCGTTATTGAAGTTCTCGACGCTTCCAAGCACAACTTCAGTTCAAATATATAAAGTAGAATAGACATGAATGTGTTAGTATAGAGAAAATTAAAATTGAAGCCAGGCCCCAAGTCAATTGAGGACAATCTATTTATGGACATCAAGAATGCTCTACCTCCTGGTTACTATAACAAGGGTATCTTCGAATCCAAGCATAGACCTCAAATATTTATTTCTTGTTCAAATTATATATTGTAGAGAGATAATTTTATTTGGATTTGCATGAATGCCAAAATCAAGTGATTAAAATGTTATTTGATGAACTGATATATAGAATGCTATTCTCATTCTTTTCCAACAACGCTCCTTAATTAATTATTAACTATATTCTTAAATTACAATCAAAATTTGATAAATCTACTTTGACCTAATTTTAAATTCGTTTATTGGGCATAAAAAGGGGTATTTTAAAATAAACTTGAAAGTTCTTTTGTTTAACTTTAAATTTATATTTTGAGAATAACAAAGATGAGCAGCTAGAATAAAAAGAATAGCAATACGTAAGAGTCTTATTTCACAAAGAAGGCGTTGAATGTGCTCAGCTATATCAGCACAAAGACCTGCATTTTACATATAAATCATTTGGCTGTGCATATTCTATCCTCCACAGATGTTCACCTCCTGTTTATAGATTTAATTTTTAATAAAAAAAGATCTAAAGGAAAGAACTCAGGTCTAATATATAGTGAATTTATTACACTTTATTCACCTTCACTTTTATTTGAGGTAAAAAGGGGCAAAATAGGTCAGATTAGGGATCAGTGGACGATATTACGTAGTTGCAAGGTTCTCAAAGGAATGGTCAAGCCTCAAGCAGATCCACTTAGAGTAATGTATGTCATAGTCACACACACCTACTCGCATTAAGTCCCCAATGCAGACTAGCATTCGATGTAGACTAATAATCTTTTATAGGAGCAGCAGCAGCCATCGGCTAACAAGCAATCCAAGAAGCAGCAAAGTCAGAAGACAGCAGACACGACGGCAGATGAAGATATCAATGAGCTCATTTCTAGTGAATCGGACATTGACGAAAACAAGACTCTAACTCCCTACCAAAGGAATGTATTGTAAGTTAAGCAGCGCAGATTCTATCATAGTTAAATAGCTAAGATATGCTGATCCCGATGGATTCAAAATTGACCAGTGCAGTAGTATTGATATATTATTTATAGGAGGACGGAAAAGTTTGAGCGCTCCGTAATTAGAGGCTCTGAGAAGCCAATGCTCCCGGCCATTAAATTCTTCGGTAACTTCCAATTACCTAAATATAAAGTATCACATATTGTTCAGATAATGACAGTTTCTTTCTATTATGATGCGTAAGTTGTATTTAATTGCAAGACTTGGGTCGAAACAAGTACCATTATGGAGTGTCTTTCTGTACGGTGCTGGTGATTTGCTTTGCAGCTTTGACAGTGACGACTATCGTGGAGAAGGCGCCAATTATGTTTTGGAAGTTCGCACAGACTGATCAAGGTGAGATCGATGCTTTCGTGCACCCTAAAAACAGCTTCATTAACTATACTCTTAACCATTTAACTCTGTAAATCCACATTCGATATATACTAAGTCACAGCAGGTGATGGGCAACGATTTCCCTCTTGCACCAAGAAAGGTTTATCATGTGAATTGAGTTTTGATATACTTATTTCATATTTGTAGTATCATGGCTCATTAGCATTGAAGCTTACAAAGAGCTTGTTTGAGATGCCAATTAACGACTTCTATGGAGAGGCCCTACTCCTCGAATAGGATTTGAGGGAGAGGAAGGAGCAAAAATAGAAAGAGGAACTTGCTACTATATAGCAAGATAGTGTAATTAATACTTGCTTAAAATCAGACTGGCTCCAACGTCATAGGTTAGAAGAAGGGGCAGTAGAAGCATGGCGAAATTGATGTAGAGATAGAGATCCTTATGAAAGAATATCTAAACTCTGTCACCAACAAAGACAATTAGCAGTCATCTGATTTATAAATTCAATTCACATCCATTCCTCATTCCTTACTTTATCGATTCTAATGGTGATAGCGAAAGCTCAGCAAAAGATACTAAAAACAAGAAGAGGAGATTGCTTCAGATTCCAGACGAAGAAGAAGAGTAGTTTGGCTCCGTTAATGTCATCTTTACAACTTTATCTTTGGTTTTTGTCATCGACACAAACAGAGAGGCTGAGAATAAAATGCGGACTTTATAGAGCTTGATGGGATTTGAAGTTTCCTCGCTGGACTTAACAGACCTGAATGGAAATAGAATGCACATTTCTGGACTTTCCTCACTCACTAAAACATCAGCCACTACTCCGATTTCTTCTTATAAAATCTACTTATTCATAGTTGCTATACATATAACAATTCTAAATAATACCTATTATGGATGAAAGCTATATAAAAATTTCCTCATTGTCAACCTCCCTCATAAAATTAATATCCATTAAGAAAAATATGATAATGAGTTTGATCATCCCAGATACTTGTGGTACTCTGATAACGACTTCGATGTGTTGTAATACAGAGTTACAAAGTATCTGAATGCTCTTATTGACAAGCTTGGTTATGATGCAATAAACATCCGCAGCCCTCTCCTCAAGCAAATGAGCACCTTAGCTAGCAACATTGCTACCTTCTCCTTCCTCTTCGACTACAAATTTCATTACTTAAGAATACACACACTCTTAATATTTATATGTGTTGAAGTCCAGCGAGTGAAGTCTGGAAGAAGTGCTCGTTCTCCATGATGATGAGTTAGTTAGTGGCCCACTTCCTGACCTTTCCATATGAATGCTCAAGCACGGCTACCACCTTGCAGCGTATGTAAGAGATAGTCTCGTCCTTGGGTTTCCTGACTGTGTGGAGCGAGGAGGCGTGAGAGTTAAAGTTCTGACGCATCAACTCAAACATCTTGTCCTGTAAAACACGTAGCCCAAGGTAGTCACCTGCGTGGATGTTCAAGTTTTGAGAGATCTCAAGCCCAATTAGGCACTCGTTCTTTCTCAGAGGGGGGAAATCATAGTGCTCTCCGATCTGGAGCTCAGCCTCTCTCTATACTATATTAAAGATTTGCTAAAAATTGCAAAAATCGGTGTAGGAGGTTGCAAAATTCATTAGAAATAAAATATAGAGAGGGCGGTGACTGTCTTTAATTACAGATAACTTAATTAGGAAATAAAATGTTGAAGAGCTCTTCATTACCAGCGCAGGTGGAAATACCTTTCGACCTAAACAAAATCTTCTCATTAAAATATACACATATCATTCATCCATCTATTCATAATAAGATGCATTTTTTTAATTTTCTCGCTAACCTATGAATTCCAGCCACTGAAGGAAGTGTTAGAGTACATATTCGGACAGCTGAAAAAGAACGATGACTCCATACATAAGGTGGACACCAAACTAGTTTCAAAAATGATGCTTCTTGACAAGTAAGTAGCAGCACCTCGCGCACCTTATTCCTTCAATCTCCTTTAACAGCAATCTACTCGGGCTAATTGAATTCTCTCCTTCGAAAGGGCTTTTGTTACCGTTCTTAATAATTTAATTCAAGTAGCTGGCCCTCCTCCCAATAGTATAATAGAAATATTAGTTGATAAATACAGAAATTATCAAGAAGGCTATTGAATTACGTTTTTATCTTCTTCGAAATTCAATAAAGTTATAACATGCATCTATAGGTTGAAGACCGAAAATATGGACTTAAAAAAGCAAATAGACTCTATAAATGTAAGCTAACTGCTATTCAGTTCTTCTGATCCAAGATTATTTCAAGTTTCATCTTGCATTTTGTTTCTTTGAACTTATTTTGTAATAGGCTATTTGCAAAGAGTTAGAAGGCAAGAGTGTGCACACAGACTAAGACATTTTCACAATGAAGACTGATATAGAGTCGTGCAAGATGAATCTATCTCTGATGAACAGGCAAATGAGCTCAGTTCCCTCTAGACTCTATGACAGTAAGTTCTTCTTTCTTCTATTAAGTTTGACTTCAAGTTTTATTACTTTTCCTTTCACGTCCCAGTATACTTCTAATTAAGGATAGGAATTTCTAACTGTAATTATCTAGTTGAGGACAAGATAGAAGAAATGATGAAGCGCATCTCTGAACTAGAAAACTCAAAGCCACTTGACCTGCCTCCTTCAGCAGATGGCACTTTAGATGCAGCAGCCCTGCAACAGTTACTTAAAGACTATGCCAAGAAGTCAGATATCAATAGCATCAACTCCAGACTCGACAAACTTGAGAATTGAAACGCAATCTTCATTTTATATTAATTGAGAGTGACTTCAGCGAAATGAGTGATAAGCAGGACGATCTTGAAAAGGGCGCAAAACGCCAAGCTTAGAAGCACAAGAAATGGAAGCCAAAGTTTATAAAACTAGGAACATTAGTTCTATGTGGCTTCTTTAATAGATTAATTAAAGTGGGTGCAGATGCAGGTTGTTATAAACGAGATTCAAGTTACGCTCAAGAATAAGGCTGACCTCTCCTACTTGAATGAAGAGATGGAGCGAATCAAGGCACTCATAAATCAACTTGCTTCTTCAGGCAAGGATATTCAGATGCCTCTCCTTCCAACTGGTCCACAACTCAGTTCTCAATAACTATCAGCATTTAATCGATGATTCATCATATATATTTGTCTCAAGAAATCGCTGAACTCAAAAATCTTGTTTCAAGAGTGGTCGCACTTGAGGATAAGACTAAAAATTTGGATGTGGATAAGATTATGAAGATGCTAGCATCACTTCAGGAAAATAAGGCTGACAAAAGTGAGCTTGAAAAGTTCTACAAGGATTTGGATGCCAAATTTTAGCAACTGTTCAAGTAATTACAGCAATTATCTATCATAAAAATAATGTGCATTTGTGTACTTTAATCATTTAATCTAAGTCAGTTGAGGAGATTCAATCTAGACTGGCTTCTATGAATGGCACTTCAGGAGTATCAGAGTCTGCTTTCCAAAAATTGGTGGAGAAAGTGGATAAGCTCGAGTCTTTGATCAGGCAGTTACAGTCACAGATCGCAGATTTGAGCAAGATAGCACCTATGCCAGTGTCTAGCAAGACTGTTGAAGTTTCAGGTGGCCTTGACGATGCAGCTCTCAAGCAACTCATAGAAAGAATGAATGAAATGCAGAGAGATATCTTACTCATCTTTAAAAATTATGTGCAGGCTTTTTAAAGGATATCGACTACTTAAAGAACGAGTTTGCAAAATGGATAAAGGAAATGCAAGATGGGCTTAACAGGAAGGCAGATATTGAGGCATTGAATAACTTGGAGAAGATGATTATGGAAAAACTTACAGAGCTAATTAAGGCATTTGGAAAGTAGTTTGCTGATAAGAATGACACCAAGAAGGCAATTAAGCTACTTGAGAGACAACTTAAAAACCTTTATGACATCGTGATGTGATTAAATGCTTTCAATCTTCACTTTATAATTAATATGATGTCAAGAGGAGGTGATCAGAGTGGCAACCCAAATGAAGACGATGCCATGTTTACTAAGAAGCCTCTAGGAGGTATGTCTTGTGCTTCTTGTGAGAAGGATATTATCAATTTGCAGGGCAAGAAGGTGAACTTCTATCCTTGGAGCAAGTTCCCCTTGAGAGACCCTTCTGATAGAATAGCTAGAGTAAGTTGGCATTGAATTTTAAATTTTTGATTTAGGTTGGACAAGGCTTTTCTAAGATGCTGTCATTGATAAACCCAGAGACTTTATCGAAGATAGAGACAGCTGCTTCTCATGGAGCGAGGTACTCGAGCATTAACGGAGGTAGAGGAAGCAATCCATACACACAAAATACACTCTACTCAAGCCAAGGCATGAGAGGAATTAAGCACCACCTCCTCCAAGGCTCCTAAGAGAACCTCTATCATGAGTCATCAAATTCTATTATCAAGATTTCCATATAGCATTAAATGAGGAAATGGGAGATACGATGCCAGAGATGGGATCTGTTATGAGACCTCCAGGCACAGCTGGCGTTCATTTAGCTCATACCACCGGCCCAAAAACTATGACTAACTTCTACAGTAGCCAAAATAGCGAGGAGAAGAGACCTGGCTCCGCAACAAATGTTGTACCAAAGCCTACTAGAATCGTAAATATTTTTCTTTACCTAATATTGATAAATAGGCAAACAAGTTCAACAAGGCTAAGAAGTGAAATTGAGACTGAAGAGTAAAGTAGCCTTTGAAAAAATGAAGTTTGCATTCCTCATAAGAATAAATTAGAATATATTTCCATAGTAGTATTCTTATCCTCCTTCATCAGGAAAGAATAGGCTTTAGATAAATGTTTTATAAGATAATTGATTGCAAGTGTATTAAGACATTCTAAATAGCAGTTTAATTATCCACTAAGGAATACTCTCTTTTCGATTCCATATAAAATAAAGATGTAATATAAACAACTTTAAAATAAGCAATATACTTCTTATTCGTTAGATGAATGACTATCTTTGTGGTTGTTAAATTACTCAAATGATTCTAAAGATTTCCGCAATCCTGAGATTGACAATCTTGTTGGCGGGTTTGTAAGTGCTGACTACTGCACACCCTATGGATGAAATAGTGACTATCAATAACTACCAGAAGGGGAAATAGAAAGTCAGGGGAAGACGTAGCATCACGGCATACTGCAAACTCATTGTGTATCCAATAGTCACTCCGATCATAATATTTTCCATCTTTTTAATATCATAGTGCCCAAAATTGAACTGGCCACCACCAGAATGTAAGATTCATAAATATTGATAAAGTTAAAGTTGTATGCAAATAAGGTATTTAAATTTACACATAGAGCCATACAACCTTAGGCCTAGTGAGACCTAGTGATCTCAGGCATCCAATTTCCTTTGCTTGCTCATAGATATTTGAACTCATAGTTGTGTTCAGAGAGAAGAACATGAGGAAGAGTGTGATAAGGATCACAAATTAGAAGAGAGCTGTTACAATCATTAAATATAAAGATGATATACACTCAAACTAATCTGTAAACTACATCTCAGTTCATATTGATTGAACGGTATCAACTTTCTCGATGTGAGGTCTATGCTTGACGAGCATTTTCATTCTCAAATTTGGGGCCTGGCTTCAAGTTTACCATAAGATAGCCGTATTAAACTTCTTGAACGCTGTTAAGCTCGAGATAGTTAGCGAAAACCGGAATTGACATAAGCAGAGAGTGATGATAATCAGCTTCGTGGAGATCACGGTCAGTGAATTTGAAGAACGGCCCTTGTCTGAGGGATGCGATGGGTCTGAACTTATTGTAGGTGACATTTTTGCCTTTGCGCTTGTCAACTACTATGTATGACACGTCTGTCATATTCACATTCAGCTTTTGAGTTTCCTCTCTCACCATAGATCCAATAAATGCAAATTAAGTATTGGATTATACTGATGTATTGAAAGTAGAATCGTTTTAAATAAGTTATAAAAGATCCAACTACGACTCCCTAAGATTCTTTAAAAAAAGGTTTTAATATAAGTATAGTACAGAATTTAATAAAAAATCGTCATAATTAACAAATGGAATTAATTAATTTGCAATTATTCATTCGCTAAAATGGAAAACAATTCTTACCTATTACAACCTCGGAGCTGACTAGATGTTCAATAGTATCAATCATTTAGAATATGCTTCCTAAAAACTTTACTAGTAAGTCTCATCATCATGTATGTAATCCCCATTTCTTAAAAAAAGGCACAAAAAATATTAAATAAAGAAAATAAAAAAGATAAAGAGAGATTATAAAGCTTAATTCTCATTTCTAATTCTTATTTTTCTAATTCTCCATTCTCAAACAATAATTTAGGTTTCTACTTGTAACTATGAGAAGTCAAACAATATAATTCTTTGCATCAAACAGGAAGAAAATTCTTTAACTAAGGACATTCAAAATTTCTATGCATTATCTTAAGAAATACAAATTTTCAAAATAATATTTCACAAAAATACTGTCTTCTGCTTCCCATTGTAATTAGTTTATTTTACAAATGAATTCTCTTATTTAAGAAATTCAATCCTATAATTAGCAAGTAAGATCCTGCTGCTGTATAGAGTTATTCTCCAATCATTAAGCCACTGTGCTGCATTTCTACATCTACATATGTCATAGTCAAAAATTAAATATTTCTCTTTAAAATTATTGCTGAATTAAATAGTCGTTGTGTTGAAAATAGTGGGTTGAACTCCAAATAGGAAGGAATCAAATTGGTGAAGACGCGCAGGGTCTGTGGCCTTAACTCCTCCGAAGGGCTTGAGCTTGTGACCTGGCAGAGTCACGTAATTCCAAGAATCGATATACTACTCGTGCTTTTTGAGAACAGGGTCAATGTACTTTAAATAGAGAAGTTTGAATTACATTTGCTTTTTATATACCTAGGATTAAGATCACACTACTCATAAGAGTCCAGAGTAGGCACCATTCCATGCTTTAGGTAATTGGAAGACTCTTAAAAGGAAACGATTTAATATACTCATTCAATGATAAGAGAGTTGATAAGACTCGTAGAGCTCTATTTGGAGTTTGAAAGACACGAGCAAGAACACTATGAATCCGAGGGCAACTGAATAGATAGTAGTTGTGAATCTATTCCTAGAAACATGAGCTGTCAAGTTGTTCAAGATAAATTATTTATTGTTAGATTAAAGGTGAAGATATTTAAATGAGATGAGCTTCTGTATCCACTCACTTTCCCAGAAGAAGAAAGCCTTGGTCAGGATGATCTCCACCATAGTCTGCACGTTGAAGGCAAGAATGCAAAGTCCAAAAAGAAGTCCCATCAACACGATGAAGAATAAACTAAGAATCAAGTTTATCTTGTTTGCAAGCATACTGTAGGGAAAATAAGCAAGGAAATATCTTTATCATTAATTATAAAGGGAAGGAAGTAATAAATCAGACCTCCATAGATGGAAGTTAGCATACCGAAGGTTAGCTGTGGAATCACGTTGTGCTTGGAAGAATCTAATCTTTTAAATTCACTCAGGTTAATTCCCATTAATCAGAGGTGGATTAAAATTTATTCGAGACTAGTTTAATAGGATATTAGAAATAAATAAAACTTTTCAGCCATTTCAAAAATGAAATTATTGCAGATCCTTTTGCTTACTCCATTATTCTCTTCTTGGTGTTTCATAAGCATTAGAATAAATTATTTAGTTAACTCCTATGTCTCTTCTCTCTTTATCCACCTCCTCATCTATAAGAAAGCTATGTATGTGTTCAAGCAAGTGAATTAGCTATTTCTTATATATCTTACGTTTTCTCGAGTAAAGTTTCAAAGTACTGCTTCTGCTATTTTAGGATTAGAACTTAAGAGCTAGATTAGAGAGAGAGCGACACAGGGCTTTATATTCCTACACTGTTATAATAAGTTAGTAAGTTATGAAAGTCACTCACGGTGCTAAGATTACTTCAGCGCGCCATACCTGCTTCTCATTTCTCATTAAGCTCCTCATCATCTACATTTTCATCTCCACCATCTAACTCATCGTTCTCATCCTTAACTTCTTTACTGAGGGGGTCGACAGATATCGAGTTCTATTTCGTGCTAGGTGTCACCATCTGCTAATGATTGAACTTGTCATAGTAGTATCCCTTAAAGAGACCTTGCACTGAGTTCCGCCTCAGCAGAAGCTAATTCTCTTTCACAGCCTCCGCATCTTTCCAGTCGTTGTTATTTACGTGCTTGAGGTCGAAGTTATCCTCTGTCGATGAAGGCACAAATGGCGCTTTCACGCGCTTGTCTAGTAAGGTCTACCACTGGTAGTCCTTTAGCCAGGAGTGTGTCTTTACCTCATGATTTCCATTCAAGCCCAATCTATTGGAGGGCTTCCTTTGCAAGCACTATAAAACTCATTAGAACAGCTAAAAACTAAGAAGATATCTCCCAAGTACTGCAAGTACTAGTTACTCACTTTATTTATGAAATCTGCTGCTTCGATAGTCCACCCATCTGGGATTTCGTAGCGCTTTATGTGCACTTATCTTGCAAGAATCTGCTCTCTGATTTCTCGCCTGCTCTTGCCGATGTAAGGTCTGCGGCCGTTCATACATTCGTAGGCTATTACGCCCACTGCAAAGTAGTCAGCGGCAACTCCATGATTTTATCTGCACATAACTTCAGGAGCCATGTATAAACACTCCTATACATATAAGAAAAGATCTTCTATGTATCCTGGTGTACCTGATGTCTCTTAGGCGTTATCAGGGGACCAGTAACGAGCGATACCGAAGTCGGTAAGTCTCAAATACCCGTCTGCGTCAAAGACCAAGTTTTCTGGTTTTATATCCCTGTGTATTATGCCACAACCATGCACGACCTCCAGTGCCTGAATCAGGCAAGCAATAAAGAACTTCGTCTCTTCCTCTGTAAATTTGCGTTAGCGAGCAATATGGTAACGCAAATCTCCGCCAGTAAGTAAATCCATTACCAAGTAAAGATTCTCCCTGTCTTAGAAAGCAAAGTGCATGTTAACCAAAAACCTATAGAGAAGAGATATTTAGAGATTGATAGTATAGTGATTGCTTTTTTAGTATTGAGAAGTTATAAACAAAAAAATTCCTCATCTTATCAACTTACGGACTCTTCATTTAAGAAAGCAGCTTCAGCTCGTTCATAACACTTTGAACACTCTTGATAAAAAAAAAGTAAAATTCGAATAAGTGAACTGCTCTTCTTCGCCATGACTCTTGCTTTGGACATTTCTTTCATGGCAAATATTTCTTTCTCTTTCTTCTTCTCGACTCTCCAAACTTTTCCAAAACCGCCTCTTCCAATCGCATACTAGAATTGGAATTAGTTCTTCGATATCGCTACAAAGTAATTATAGATTAAAATTTGATGCAAAAATAAAGGTGAAATTTAGGATAGCTTTGCTCTTAATAAATAAGAAAGGAGTTAGCTTTATCAAGAGAGAAGATTAAAATATATAGGCATCACTAAATGTTTATTCAAGGATTTATAAGCAGAAACTATTTATAACCTCTTGGAAATAGCCTCGAATAGCTTTTTTTAAAGCAATGAAAAAATGCGAAATTTTTTAGTTTGCTGATATTGCGTGGACTAAGCAATTATTGTTATTATTTAAATCCCGTTTCTCTTGAGCTAGTGAGAGGAGCTTATCAATTAATTCAAATTTAGATTGGATTGTTAGTAGTATGAGAAGTTGTTCTTTAGATTCGATAACATTAAAAATATTTCTTTTTAAAAATATAGGGATTATTTGAATAACCTTACCTGTTGTAGTATCTTTTTCCTTTTCTGCCTTGAAGTTGCAGTTTCCCATTAAATCACTCTCCTACTCCGATAATATCATTTACTTGAATTTACAAATGGTTCAAATTTTATTTTCTCTAAATTTGGGTGAAAATATTTTAGCATATTATGAAATTAAGTGGTCTTAAAATAAATTTAATCCCACTATTTTTGAAATTCAAGATTTTTTATCTTCCTAATAAAGAAAAATTAATTAACATCTGCAACTCCTCATTGCATTTAAACTCAAATTATTGTCTTTCCATTTAAAACTTGATGAATAATAAACTTAATTATAACTCTAATACTCCAATTATGACTCTTTATCTCTAAATATATTTTAATTCCTCCTACTTTGCGCAATTTCTCATCACTCAATATGAAATATCACCAAATAAGCCAATATAATATAATCAAAATTTAAACTAGAATTGCAACTAAATTAATACATTTTAGCCTAAATTATGAAAGTTAACAGTTTATTTAAATTGATATAATTATAAAGTTAAGATAAAATTGTTTCCGCTTGTCCACTGATAGATCATTTTATTATAACTCAATCTATAAAAGGCAAGAAAAATTAAAATTCCCTTTTCTTAAACAAACTCAATTTCTTGCTATAATTAATAAAAACTATACTTAAGGAATATTCATTGCACAAAATTAAGATGAGCTATCAAGGATTCAAGACTTTGACAAGTGAGGTATAAGCAGACACCAAAATAAATTAAGGATCTAAGAACGAAGTTGATGATTACGAAGAAGGTGAAATTATCTCTCTTTCCTCACCATAAACGTAAGTCTTTTAATCTATTGTAACACATTTTCGCATATATCTCACTAATTTACTTTAAATTATAGTGAAATTCAAACTATGGAGATCCCCATAGTTCAAACTGTAGAAGAGAATATGGTGAAACCCTCTAATTTAGAATTTTCCATCTCAGAGCCTAGCATTAAAAATACATTAGCGGCTTAATTCAGCTAGATCAATCCGCTTTACAAGAGTTCAGAGGATAAAGATGAGAATGGATTCGACAAGCCAAATCAAAAGCTGACTAAAGAGAAAAAAGATAAGAAGAAATCACACAAGGATACAAAAGTAAATAATCATTACTGATTTTAATGCTATTAAATTTCTATAAGATTCAAAAGATGATAAGAAGAAAAAGAAAAAGAAGGACAAGCAAAAGAAGAAAAAGTCCTCCAAGAGGAGTCCTTCATCAGACAGTGCAGGGTCAAGGCATTCGCTTAAACGTAAATTTAGAGAGAGGGAAGAGGAAAGTGACCGTCAGAGAGAGCGATCAGAAAAAGACAGACACAATCTCAGAGATCCAAGAGAGGATCACACACTTTACAAATCACCAGCTTCAAAAGCGAGAGATGATGAAAGTTAGCGCCAGCGCGATAGAAAAGGTGATGAAAAAAGGCGAGATTACGATTATAAAAATCGTGGTGATCATGATGATTATAGGAGCGAACGGAGGAGAGGTCACAGCAGAGATAGAAAGTCTCCATCTTATCAACGCCATGGAGAGAGAAAAGTGGAGGACAGGTATCCTTCTTCTAATCCAAAATATGAGTAAAGAGAAGATGAAAGACGAAGAGGTGAAAATGGTAAACTTAGTAGGGACGACTAGTAGAGATCCACTTCTCGCCATCATTCAAGGCCCTTTGCACGAGAAGCTGATTAGTATAATTCTACTCATAAAGATTCGAGGAGAAACGACAACATGACTGAAAGTAAAAATAACCATAATCCTATTATGCATTCATCTTCCTCTCACTCAATTGCCTAACATTAAAATAGGTCTGATGATAAACCTTAATCACAAACCAAAGCTCCAAATCTTTTAGCAACAACTACTTCGAGCTCAGGTTAAGCGAAGTCGCAAACTTTAGCTTAGTTTGGTTCCCTCAACAGAAGTAAGGCAGGAGTTCAAGCCAAGTCAAAATTTGGCCAGCCTGCTTTGAAGTCTAAGTTTGGAGACTCTAAACTTCAATCTTCTGAAAATAGTCATGAGAGTAAATAAAAATTGGATATGAACTCAATTTTAAATTATGAGGATGAAAATTCTAGTGACTCTGATGAAGATGATGATGAGATGATAGACGAGGAAGAACAACTTCGAAGGGAAGCAGAGGAGCGCATGAGGAGACTCCATTAGTTTTCCTAAGGAGCGCCTAAGGTTGATTAGACTTTATAGGTGACATCCCTAGCCGAGCCTAATGTGGTCAGCCCTCAGCCTTTAACTCCAGTTAGCTAGAATATAGCTTAACCCTCATTATCCCCTTTCCCCTAGTCAAATGAGATTCTTCAAAAAGACTTAGTCAAGGAAGGTAATTCTGATTTTGAAAACCTAGGTATAGAAGCCAAGGATAACTAATCCACTTCAATAAATGAGAATTAGAGGCCATTGCCATTACCTCCTACAGATGATGTATGTTAATTATTCTCTGTTTAAAATTTTCTAGAATGCACAAAAGCTCAACCATTAAAAGGATCTTAATGAGTTGTTATATTAAATAATTTTCTTCTTTTATTGAAAATTTCAGAAAAGATATTTTTGAGTTCTACAGAATGGTTGACCATCAGAGAAAGGACTGGTACGATCACCAAAAGAACGAGGATTCAAAGGACTTGTCAGCAGACACAATATCTGGCTAAGTATAAAAGCCAAAGAAAGCTAAACTCGACATGTTCGACGATTCCTCCGAAGAAGAGGATGAGGATCATCATGCTCATCAGGCTATTGAAAGGTAATACTCTTCATTTTTACTTCATCTGAGTTTTCCAATAAGGGTTTTTAAATTTTATTGTAGGGGCTTTTAAGTGAAAGCAGCACAAGTGGATGTAGAGGGCTACTACCTTCCAAAGGTGGGAGAATTGATCAGAAACCGCTACAAAGTGACCTCTATCGCCGGCAAGGGAGTTTTCTCCTGTGTTGTGAAAGCTCAAGACACTCAATGCCAGAGAAAGGAATACGAGTTCGTGGCTATAAAGATCATCCGCATGTACGATGTGATGCGTGACTCCGGAGAAAAGGAGAAGCAAGTGGTGCCTCTTTTGAACAAGTCAGACCCCCTCGATAAGAAGCACATTATTCGATTACTTGAGGCTTTCGAGTATAATAACCACCTGTGTTTAGTGTACGAGTAGATGGAGCTCAACCTCAGAGAGACACTTGCCAAATACGGCCACAAAGTTGGACTTAGCCTCGATGGAGTGGTGCTATTTGGCAGACAGCTTTTCATTGCATTGCAGCATTTGCACAAGCACAAGCTCATACATGCAGACTGTAAGTGAATTAGTAGTTTGCTCTTAACCCATTCTGAATATAGTGAAACCTGATAACATCATGGTCGATAAGGAGGCCAAAAGAATCAAGTTGTGTGACTTTGGAAGCTGTCTCTCCACAGATGAGGTGCAGATCACAGAGTATATGGTGAGTCGATTCTATCGCGCACCAGAGATCATGCTCGGCTGCGAGCTCGATCAAGCTATAGACATATGGAGTGCTGGAGTGACTCTATATGAACTCTACACTGGCAAGGTCATGTTCTATGGGAGGTCAAACAATGAGATGCTCAAGCTCATAATGTAAACCAAAGGGAAGATCAAGGCCAAGATTTTGAAGAAGGCGTAATATGCTGAGAGGCACTTTAACATGCAGAACCTCAACATCTTTCTTTCCCAAGAGGAGGATCCCATCAATAAAGGCTAGCTATTTACCAAACCAGCCGCCATGCCACAATAACCAGTAAGACCCGTACTGTAGATGCTGAAGTAAGCTCACAAATCAAGTGGAGCAAGTGCAGAAGAGGAAAAGAACTTAATCAGCTTTGCGGACTTTCTGGAAAAAGCCCTTGTCATTGACCCAAAGAAAAGGATAACAGCTGACGATGCTCTCAATCATCCCTTTTTAAATATCCTTCAAGAGAGAATGCTTAAGAATCAGCAAAAATGAGACTATTCAAATTTGTACATTTATTTAATTAATTTCTCAATAAAGCTTATCTAGATTAACAAAGCTACCAACTATGCATTTATAAATATATTTTACATATCCATAACCAATTGCTAATTTTATATACTGCTGAATGTCTCTCATGCTTTGTTCTTTAGCTTTTATAATTAGATTAACTTCACTTGAAGAAAGGAAGGTAACGCCTCACAAAGATAGAGGGAGAGAAACTTGACTTTCTCTGGTCCTCCCTTTTAATGTCAAGCACTAAGTCATTGTTCCCTTTCCCACCCAGTTCGTCTCTTCTCCTAATCTAGTTTTAGCTAAGTAAAAGGACTTGCTGTTGCTATTGCTGTTAATTCGAGCTGTTTACTGCAGCTGCTGCAAACGGATTAACATTAGTTTACTATGATTAATGAGAAAGATATAGCAACTGAGATTTTCTATTTATGACTTGCTGGGGTTTTGAAGGCCAAGTCCTGAACCACTGTTATTGAATTCTTGTAAGCTCAACTGTGGGGGGTTGTTGCTCATTGTTTGGTTAGAGTTTGAATTAGAGCTGCTTCCATGGTTCTAATGATAGTGTAGGCCTTTCATATTGTTTAGGGTTATAGGCTGCTACTAATGCTTTCTTGGCCCGAGATCCTGAGAGGAAATTTCAGGAACACTTCAAAATATCATCATCTTTAATTCTATAGAAGGTTATTTAGCCGCCTGAAGAATTTAAAATTTTGACTTGTGTTCTTTGAGATGTCGCCAGCTGCTATATTAAAACCTTAAATAGCTGACCTAGATCTAGCCCCTGGGAGGGGCCCGTTTGGCGAAACTCCTGTGAATGAGATATTTGAGCTTGTGATTCTTTGTCCAGTTATCTACTTAGGAATTAACTTGCCTTGAGGAGCAGCAGCTCCAGGCTAAGGGGAGGCCTATATCTTTGAAACCTTAACTTTTTATTGGGGAGTTGTCTCCTGATTTGGTTACTGCTGCATCTCAAAGTTATTTTGAGAGAGGAATAAGAGTCCCTATTCAGCTGCTAACTTAAAATATTGTATTCATTGCATTGGTTTGATAACTGATTGATAAATCTGGGAGAATCAATCTGATCAAGGTTCTTCTCTTGTTCATAATCCTTCTCTTCTAAGAGTTCTTCGACTGCCAGCACCTTCAAAAAGGAAGGGAGAGGTAACCCTCCTATCTGCTAAGTGCTTTAGTATCCCTCATTTGAGTTGAGCTCATCTCTATTCTAGAGTGAGAAGGATCCAAGTCTCCCTTAGCTGACGAGGTTTCCTATCTGCACAGAGTTGTTATTCTACTGATTTGGTTGTCGGGTGAAGAGTTCTTGATGATCACTTATTGTGAAGTATGAAGCTAGTTGGCGTTTAAGTGCTTTAAGTTCCCTCACTTAGTGAATGAATCTGTTGATCTTCAGTTTATGCATATACTCATTGCGCATGATAGTTTGCTTGAAGCTCTCCAGCTGAGAATCGAACTTTGCCTTTTCCAACTTCAGCTGTTCATTCTCCTTCTTCAAGTTTACGACCTCTGTTTTGGCTAACTAGAAATCTATCACCAAGTTTCCTATTGATCCCTTCTTAATAGCTGAGTGCAGCTCCTCTAACTGTGATATCAGCTCATTGAAACAAGAATGAGATACATTCAAACATTGGATTAGAATTTGAAGTTCTTAGGCTGCTGCTAGTTAGGACTTTAGAAATGCTTAACTCCTAGGACTCCTTGAATGATTGGGAAGATCAAGTTGCAGAGTACCATCGTCTATTACTGCTGATCTAGTTTGCTTTCACTTATCTTACTCCCAAGCATAGCTTCATTACTCCTAAGGAGCTCTTTGAGCTTCTTATTCTCCGCTTTTAGAGCCTTGTATTTGCCTTTTAGAAGAACTGTATCTTATATAGGTCCTACCATGCCACTCATATTTCCACTGTTGAGTTTGCTATCTCCCTGTCGCATGCCCATAGTTCCTTGGTTCTATTGATTCACTCCATTTTGACCAGGTGCATTAGCGTTGAAAAATTGGGCAGTTAGATTAGATCCCGAAAGATTGCCGATAGAGGTGTTTGTGTCGCTAATTAGAACACTCACATTCACATTAGTAGTGGTGGTGCTCGCATTAATGCCGAGATTAGTTTGTGGTAAGTTTTAGCGGCCACTCAAGTTTCCAAAGTTTTACTGCTGCTATTATTGCTGGTTCAGTTGTAGTTGAAATTAAATTTAAATCCATATAATGAGTGGTATGATCATTAGTTGACCTTTACTGGATTATCGATCCATGGCACCGCCTCTCGAACCGGATGTTGCTGCTCCAGTCGAGCTCCCTATTATAAAACTATCAAACATTACTCATAATTGATGATTACTCAAACTTTTTGATTATGTTTCGGCTGAGTTTGGTTTATGATTTTGAAATTGAATTTTGGCTTTAGTTCTTCAGGAAGGATCTAGTAGGAGTGGGATTCTAAGATCCTCTATTTTGGCCATGTCCTTGGCCAGCTGTCATATTGGATACATTGAACATACCATTTGACGTTACAGGATCACTCATCATAAAAGATAATGAACAAAATTAAAACATCAATCAATGATAATTATCTTAGATTATAAATCAAAATGTCAGGCGATGCGTTTCGCATTAGCATTTAGCTTTGATTCATAGAGCTTGGAACTGTTTATCCACTGATGCTTCCACTGCTGCCATTTCCAAAGACTCCACTTAGTTTCCCACTCACTCTTTCAGATCTAGCGAGGTTGCCCCCAGTTCTGCTACTACCGCCTGGTAATCCTGGGGACTAAGCGAGAGAAGACTACACGAAGTTTAGTTTAAGTGTATATTTAAATATTTAGTTAAGTTGTTGTTCAAAGCTTGCTGAGGAGGGTAGCTTGAGCTAGTGCTGCCCTAGTTCAAAGTAAACTGTGAGACCGCAGTATTACCCTGTAGCTTATATAAGTCATTATATTTTTCTAAGCTAATTGGATAGTGAGTTTATATACTGACTTTGAAGTGCTCCTTGTGCTGCTCTGCCACCCTCAATCTCTAAACCCATAGATGGGTCAGTCAGGAAGATATTTGAGCCAAGGACTTGCTAAGAGCCAGTTTTCTCCGCCGTACTGGCAGTGTGTTACAAATATATTCTACACAATTATTCCCTTAATGTTGGGCTAACAAGGAAGTGGCTAGATTCTTGGATTGGCCTGCACTGTTAATTAGATACTGCTGTTATTGTTAGTTAGATTGCAACTGAAATCCTTGGCTGCTCAAGCTACTAGCATTTATAAAGAAGGAATATATGCTATGTATGCATTAGGCCTGCCTAGAATGCTTTAACTACCATTGGAAGGATTTTGAGAATTAATTTTCTAAAAAGAGTTCAAATTAATCACAACCATTCTTTTGTTTATTGAGAATGCAAGACCTTCTTAGAATTAGAAGTGTTGAGATTTTAGCTGCTCATTAGATTATGAGATTTCCTGTTTGCTATTTTTGACTTATAGTTTATCTTTAAGTGAGTGAGATGTTGAAATAGTCTCTGTTTCTGTTGTGATGAGGACTCAGAGAGTGTTGAGTAAATAATTATAATTCCATTTAAAATGATTCCCCTATAATTTTCTAATTTACTACTTTTTCCATAACAAGTAGATGTTAAAGTTCAATGTTGTTGCACTAAGCATTTACTAGTGCTAAGTTTAAGTTTTACAGCTCTTAAATACACTCTCTTTTTTAGAGATAAGCTAGAAAATATGCTAATATTTATGACTATTTATTACTTAAACACTAGAGTGAGTGCTGATGTCCAAATATTAAACTAGATTGAGCTAAGAGGTATTAAAGTTCTCGAGTGAAATGATAGCATAATGAAGCAATGCTAACTAAGACACCTCCAAACTGCATCCACCCTCACTTAAACTAGCTTTCTATTCTTTCAATCAATATAACTTTAAAATATACTAGTTCTTAATCAGTAGTACTCTGATAAATCTCTGCTCATTAACCTTCTTCGGCGCCTTCTTCTCCCTCCTCCTTCTTTTTGCCCTTTTGTTCAGTGTAGTCGTCCTTCTGAATGGCAGTTAGCAAACGGTTGATCTGATCTTTCTCGCTCACTTACACATGCTCTAATCCATTCACTCTATAAACGTCCACGCTACCCTTTAGGTTACCAGTCAAGATAACTGGGGCGTTAGCGCTGAAGCGAATCACTGTCTTGGGTACGTTCACCACCTCTCCATCACTATTCTTGTCGAAGTATGTCAACTGTGGTCCAAGATTCACTAATTAGTATATAGCGTAAAAACTGATAAAATGAAATTGAAAATCTCTTCTCTTTAATAAAATTATAAATGATTGTCCTTGAAAAGATCCCAAACTTCAATTCTTCCATCATTAGCAACTGAGGCAAACACGGAACTGGTATGAGGTGACCAAACAACATCGTTAACTTGTTCCTTAAGGGAGAAGATCTAATGACACACCAGCTTCTCTCCGTTGTCATCCTTGGCATTCCAAACTCTCACCGTCCAGTCATAGGAGCAAGTGATGAAGATAGGGCACTCTTAGGAATCCCAGAATGGATTGCACCTAATTCTATAGATAGGGCCTGTGTGTCCGTAGTAAGTTCCCAGATACTGCTCTGAGTAAGAAACTGAGCAGCGATGAATAGTGCAGTCCTCAGTTGCTGCAAAGTAGTTCATACCATTTTCATTCTGAGGGAAGTCAATACTTAGACCTCCAGTGTTTATGAAGGTCATTCCTCCCTTCTTATCTCCCTCAACTCCTCCAAATACATCCTTCTGGTTGGGATTAGTCTCACGCTTCAACTACATCAGCTCAGTGAACTCAAGACCCTTCTTCATGGACCACTCTATCACTCTTCCATCCCCAGAGATAGAGACGAGAGTCTCTCCCTTTCCGTCTTTCTCAACCCACTTGAGCTCCCAAATGATATCAGTATGCTTGCCCTCTAAGTCCTTGCTCTCTGCAATAGGCTTGCTGTCAGTGTTCTTAATGCTATAGATAGCGATGTTACCGTGGGAGTCTCCGACTGCAATAAGGTGAGGAGACTTCTTGGAGAACTGACAAGTGGTGATAGAGTGCTCAGTCTTGATGATCTTCTCTGGGAAGTTAGGGTTCTTCAAAGTCCAGAAGCAGAGTAGTCCCTCCTTCAGAGTCTTCGTACAGTCTATGTCAAATTCTCCATAACCCACTGCAATCAGATCAGGGTTAGCCTCGTTGATGTCCATGCACGAGACCTGGCGACCTTCAGTGATGTCGAACTCAAACTTGAACAGGTGCTTGAGAGTGACTGCGTTCTCGTCCTCCTTCTCCTTCTCGCCCTCGTTGTCCTCCTCCTTCTTCTCGTCCTCAACCTTCTTGTCCTTCTTGTTGATAGCGGGGAAGAAAGGCTTCTTGCCGTTCTGTTCCTCCTCTTCCTCGAGCATGGCCTTCTTGTGCTTGTCTCCTAGGTTGACTGGAGGGTAGTTCTTGTAGAGCACGTGCTGCTCGTGGTATTTGCTCTAGGTGAGCAGACGCTCGATGATTCTGACAGCCTTCATCATGGTCTCAGGCAGGTCAGCGTCCACATACTCTACGTTCTTTACGTTGGCAGCGAAGTCTCCAAGCTGAGTCTCACTGCTGATGGCGTTGGTCTGGGTCTGAGACATGCTTGTACCACTCATCTTGTCCGAAGTCTGAGACTTGTTTGTGGACTCCTTCAGCTGAGACTGAGAACTGGCTGCAATATATGAAAGTATGCTACTATCTTGGAGATAAGGATGAAATAATGATTAAATTTATCATTAGGTCTATCTATCTATATTTATTTATCATTGGTTTTTCTTCTGCACTTCATCCTCTACCGATTATTGCTGATCTGGTTAATCTTCCTAGCCACCATCTTAGCCTTCTAAAGCATTATAGCTGATAATTATATTCAATATATATTTTGAATTAAAAATATAAATTAAAAGCGAATTTTTAAAAGAAACATTAAATACCAATTTAAGTTATTTATAGTAGTACTGAGTATAGAGTAATCAGTGGCAAAAATTTTTAATGAAGTAAATTATTATAAAGGTGAAGATAGCAGACCCCATATTTCACTTCAGAAAAGTAGAATGGGTATTTTTTAATGAAATTCTTTAATATATAAGACACTATTTTTATTTTATCTTCAAATTAAGACTATAAATAAACTATATCATCCTCGATTTTGACCTCATCATCTCCGGTCATCCAAAGTATGCACATTACAAAAATTGGAAGTCCAATCACTGCAAATGTGCTCCCCACCTTTGCAGCTGCACTTAGTTCGCCAAGTCCCACTTTACTAAAAGCAACATCAATCAGAGAGAATAACCTCTCTGCTTATCGTACTGTCATCATATAAGCCCTATCTCCAAGCCCTTTCTCTTGTTTAATACTCAATCCTGTAATCATCATTCCCCACTATCTCTCTTTAAACTTTTAAGCAAAGTCAAGTAAACCCTCAGCGGTGGCATTTCCATCGTAGTAAAAAAACTTCATAGATTGAGGATCAAGCACCTAAACAAAGGGGTAGCTATCTATTGAAAGTAGTGTACATATCTCAGGACTCTGCAAGCAACTCACAGTTGCGGTATGAATCAGAAGATTTTGACCCTCCATACTAGAGGTGAATTTATTCCAAGTTGGCATGAATTTCTTGCAGTGATCACACCAGTCAGCATAGAACAACATCATCCAAGGCTCCTCATATGTAGTATTTGAAACTTCTGCTGCTTCAGGTTCTCTGAGTATGTATTTAGAGAAATCATTCCAACTCATATTGTCGACATTTAGATGCTCAGATCCTTATAGACATTTTATTCCTTCAAAAGCAAACGCAAAAATTGCAAGAAGTAAGCACTTTCTAAAGATAGAAAGTTTGCAAGTGCGATCAGTTCTTTGCTTAGTTTGATTCATTTTTTATTTATCTTCCTGAATTAAACACAATGCACTATCTCTATTCATTGAATGCCTCCCTTGTTTACTGTGTTCTTGTTAGAGTTTGAGGAAGTGGTACCTGACTTGCCTGGGTTGCCCGCTTGGTTTCCTGACTTAGTAGTCACGATAGAGATGTGACTGGCCAGAGCCTCAGCATCGATGAGGCAGTTAGGGTTCTTGAGTTTCTCAATCATGATATCATCGATGGAAGAGTTGTAGTCCATTTGCTGCTTGCGGGCTTCTGAGATACTCTGCTGTTTTGAGGCGTCGAAGATATCCCAGTTGGTGGCTTGCAAGTCCTTGTTCTCCTGCTGGAAACCCTTGTAGTGTATCTCCTTGGGCTTGTGAGTTAGGTTTAAGGTTTGAGAGCCTCTTTCCGTATAGGAGTCGCTACCTATCTTGTTATTGATCAAGTCCTGGTACTTCTTATTCTCGGCTGTGACTATAGCATGCTCGTCTGTATCGTTCATAACCCAGGTGGAAGGGATGAAAAGCAGATCGAAGGTTTCGCTCTCTCCTAATTCAATATCGATGATGGCCTCTATCTCCTTGTCTGTGAGACCTCTCTTATTTTTCTTAGCTAGCTTCTCTTCTGCCTTGCGCTTTGCCTCCTCATCTTCTGAAGTCTCCAAGAGGGAGCTAGTGAGTTGCGACTGCATCGACATAGAGGTGTTGTCTTTGTTCTGAGCCTGGGCCTTTGGGTCTTTGGTTTGAGCATCCTCAGCCTTGTTAGGGACTGTCTTGTCAGTCTTCTCACCATTAAATAGAAAGAGAACTTAAGATAAAGAGTTAGATCTTTAAATCACCAAGCACTCCTGTTGCTCCTGGCTGAGCCTCCTTGCTCTGATGAGTTTTCATCAGTCTAGAGAATAGAAAGGTAAAAACAATAGCATTGATTGATTTGAATTTCAGGCGCCAAAAGCAACTTTCAAAGAAAGTTGAAACTCCTTGGCTTATTTCTAATGCATAACCACCACTTACGGCTTTGGTTTGATGTTCACTCGTTCTCCGTTAAACATAGTATACTCTATCTCGAAGTCAGTCTTCGCGTTCTACACCAAATCTCAGATCCCAAAAGTTCAAATTAGTGAGAATAGAGTATATGAGTGTGTCTCTTATTGTTGATAATTTAAAACTTACACTTGTGGTGCCACCTCTAGTGCCACGCTGCTTGGTTGTTGTAGCGAATCCTACTCAAACGATTAGTCCATCATTCAATTTAGGAAATTAAAATACAATGAGAAAAGCAGTTATCTTGAAGATTCAAGTTTTAGATTTAGCAAATTCAATCCATTATTTAGATCAGAGAGTTTGTTTTCCCTTTTGATTTGGAAATCGTAACTTACCTCCTTAGTTTCCAGTTCTTCTGGAAGGTCCTCCATGAAGTCCCTTCATAGTGGGTCCCACAGCTAGTCCTCCCCTATTCAAACATTAAGCTCAAGGTTTCTCAGACATTTAAGCAAGTCTATCATGAGATATGACTTTGAACTTACTTTCCAGACTGAGTGGGGTTGGTTTGTTTAGTGGCCATATTTGCTAAGAATCTTCTCGCTGCTAACTAATTTAAATTTTTATTAACCCTCGATATCAATCACATACATGCATTAGAATAAACTTTTCCAAAGTTGTGAGGAGTTTATAACTATAATTTAAAATGGTTTGTGATAAATGTAAGAAACATATTTATTCTTCTTAGTGCGTGAGAAGTCTAATAGATTTGAATAGGTGAGAAGAAATTGAAGCGAGTGATCACTCCAGATGTGGCTTAGCGTCCAGTCACTAGAGAAAATGAAGCTGTCAAGGCAGAGGAAAAAGAGGAAGAAAAGAAAGAGGGGAGAGCACTAGCGACTGCCTCGGTAAGTACAGCAAGTGGAAGTGGAGGGATAGGCCCGAAGTTTGGGGGACTGGGTGGAATAGGAAAACTTAGCAAGCAATCAGTGTTACTTAATGCTAAGGTTGATGAACCTACCCTTATCGGAAGCGACTCTAGGGCAATTAGTGGAATGAACATGGCTCTTGGAAAATCAAAGGTCAAGTAAGGACGATTGATAAAGCAAATTACTAATCGCTAATTTAGGTTCGACCCGACTGCAAGCAAGTGCAGAATATGTAAGGTCGCGAAGTTAATGCCTGGCCATTACTACTGCGCTAACTGCAGTTACCTTAAAGGCATTTGCAGCATGTGCGGGAAGAAAATCCTAGATACCAAAATGTACAAATAGACTAACGTGTGAGCAATCAATTAGGAACTTAATTTGGAAAGACGTGAAATTCATAGTATACAACATGAGAATGATCTTTTAATTAAATAACTAACTTATCGATAAATTTCTGCTACTCCTTTAAATATTTCAAAAGCATTTCCACTCTTATTTGTCTTTTCAGTTTGCATCACATAAATGGGTTCCCCCTCATGAAGTTATCGAAGTCGCTTATGTACATCTCTGAGTCACGTCCAAAGCTCCTCACCAGTTTCTCGGTTTATTGCTCTTTGATGTCCCTCAAAGAATCTGCAACATAAGATTCGCTTACTAATTTATCTACAATCATCACGTGAGTATATAGTTTAATAAGTGCTATCAAGTTTAATTTAAGAGTCTTCTTCATAGATGGAGACTCCTTGTGAGACAAAGGAGCTCCTAAAACTGCCTAACCTTATTCAGGATCCCATAAACTATCCATACATCTGCTTATGAATTCTTAACTTTTGCTAAATTTAGGTACATGTTAAGATATGTCGTTATGTGAAGGTGCAAGCGCATCATGAGGATGAGTTTCGAGTTCCTGTTATCTATTTTTGTGTTCATTAGCCGCTTTACTTAAAGCTCCTTGTCATCAAAGAGCTTCTGCTTGGTCTCTGGGTCAATTTTCCCATTTGGAATCTAAATCTTTATCTCCTCCTGCTCTAACTGAAATATTCAATCAATGATAAAGTGAGAGTAATTGGATCAATTTCAAACTGAAATTCTCCAGGCTTGCCCCTTTTTACTATCTCTCTATTGATATCAGTGCCAATCAGCAAGTAGTTCTCAATTTTGAAGAGATATAGCTCACTCTGATCAAAACCCTTTCTGTTATTCTCTATCTTAAGCTCGTAGCGTTTCTCAAATTGATCCTCATTCTATTCCTAGCATGATTTATCTTCCACCACTACTTCTCCATTTTTGAATGACACCTTCTTCACTTAACCCTTTTAAGATGGCTTACTGCTTGCTAGGTAGTTTTTCTATACTTGCTCTCTGCCTTCAGCAATTCTCTTAGCTAAGCTAGGCTCGCATACCTCTCTCATAGCTTGATAGTCATTCTCATAAACTGCATCTACGAAATCCTTAAAGAGAGTAGAGTAGTTATTTAGAACCATGTAGCGCTGCAAGTCTTAAACTGGAGATTACAAATCCGTCTCTGGATTCACCTCAGGCTGCCTCTGCAAGTGCGAAGTGAAATTCCAAGGCAGCAGTCTCTTAATTTTTCAAAACAGGTCAAAGATTAAAACTGAAATAACTATGAAATTTTCTAGACTGGAGTGAGTTTGCTTTCATCGATTTCCTCATCTTCAGCTTCTAAGAGATCTTGGTGCTGGAATGTAGTTTACTTTTTGGGTATCACTAAGTTTGGAGGGTTGAAGCTGGGACTCTTCACTACAGGTGAGTTGGCTGGGTGGTTGGTTTATGACTACAAGAACTGGTACATCTTTTGCAGTTCCTATGGATTTGCTTTCTTGGCCATGTTTATTCGAGAAGCTTTAAGACTTTAATTTTAATCTATGGCTCTAAAAATTTGATCATATAAGAGACTATAAGCAATTTTTCAATTATAGGTATATGATCTGATATAAATCCCTAAATAGGGAATGTTTTCATGATATATACTTTAGGTTTCAATCTGAAAGGCAGTCTAGTAAATCCTCATCCAACAGCATCTCTTCGTCTTAGTCATCCTCTTCTTCTTATCTATAACTATACACCGCTCTTTATTGAAGTTTTACTGTTTGTGTAGAGTGTTAACTATTTATTTATAAGTATTGTTTGTGTTAATCGGTGATTGTCTTTTATGCACTAGTTTTGCTATCAGAGCTCAAATTGAGTCCTGCTAACTCACTATCATTCAAGGAATCTTACTCCTAACCCTCATTTAGCTTGAAGTGTCTATAATTCTTTTCATTTAATCAAAAATGCTAAAATTGCAAAATACATTAACATAGTCAATGAAGCATACAAATTTCAAAGAACATAAAATTGGATAATATTTTCATCTTCTTCATTTATGCAAACATCTTCCTGCTCTTCCTCAAAAGAAAATCTGTCTTTTTAAGTCTATATGAGCTCTTCTTAATCCTTTTGCTGGTTATTTTTCTTGTATTTTGAGTTAACTAACTCTCTTCTGATTTGACTTTGCTAACACTCCTCTTTCAAAGTCTTTGAATTAGCTTAATGACTAATCTTGTTACATTACATTTCTGTTTCTGGATTTATAATTTCCTCTTATTATGTTATTGAGCCTTTTTATTATGAGTTTGAGTTCTCAATCTACGCAGTAAGTAATATTCCTTTTGAAGTTCCTTGCTCATTTGTTTATGTATTTTGAGGGTTGAGTAAAGCTTGCATTTGCTTTTCAAAAGCCAAATGGTGAGTTATCTCATCTAGCACCGCTTACAAGAAGCCTGCTTCTTTGAAAGCCTTAAACTGCTTTCTTTACTCTAGTGAGAGCTAAGGTTTGCAGTCCTCCTCCTCATCTGTCAAATTATGGTTCTCTCCAATAAATTAGGCCTCTTCCTCACCAAAATTCTATTCATAAACCTCATAAAAGGCTTCGTAGGTTTGAGGTGGAGACCTGGCGAGAACCATTATCATCCCTGCTGATAGAAGATTTTCAAATCCCTGCTTCAGATTACTTATTTGATGAGCTGTGAGTTAGGTATCTCGTTTGGGTGGTCGTGCTATGAGGTTGTTTAATCTGTGAATGAGGCGATTTCGAAGGATCTCCAAGCGAGCTTTGAGGTCTTACTTTGAGCGGGATATTCTGTTACTACTCTTATTCATTTACTTATCAGAAAAAATTATCTAGTTATATATAAGCACCGTATTAAAATGAACTTTAGAGAGAATAAATCTAAAACATTTGAATAGAATTTTCAAGATAATTAATCATGATTATTAGCGTTTACAAAAGCCTCTTGCTAGTGTAATCTTCTTGCCAACGGTTTGAATATCTCAGACGAGCTCCCACTATTTGTTGGGCTTCATCATAAGTATGTTTTGACTGTTGAGCTTCTATAAGAAGGTTTTGAAGTCGCCTACTTGCAAATTTATCTCCTTCCCTATCCTAACCATATCATCAGTAGAGAAGACCTTAGTCTGCTAATAGTCAGCCTCATTTCTGAGTCTCTCCACAAATATCTTAGTCTACCTAGCTATAGAGAGCATCCCCACGTTGTTAGTGTCAATTTGAGGGCCTCTCCCAGCTGCACCTCCTCCTCCATTTCCTTTGTTGCCATAGTTGCTGTTAGACCTTTGAGAACCACCTCCACCTCCGTATTGATTATTAGAATTCTAGTAGTAGTTGTTGTTTCTGTAACCACCACTACCACCTCCTCCACCACCTGAGTTATAGTTATTGTTGCTGCTGTTCTGATTTTGGTATTAGCCAACTGAGAAGCCACCTTGGCCTATGTTAGTGCCTGGAGGTTTGTTGAAATTCATGTTGGCGCTTACACTCATCATCTCTTGGTAGCATGCATCAAACTGAGATTCCTAAACCACTTGCACCACCTCAATTGCGTCTTGCTTGGTCACTAGGTTTCTAAACTCTAGCTTCGCTCTAGCCTCACTTAGTCTAATCAAGGAATCGAGTTGTCTTGAAGTGGTGGGAAGTGAGTTAGCGTTATTGTGAGCGTTAATTCTGAGTGAGATGTAGAATTCCTTGATGACTTCGCAGGCCTCCATCGTAAGTTTGGGGAAGACTGTGTGCTTGGCGAAGCAGATATATTTTTTCATCATCTGTGGGTCTATGATCTCAGACTCCTTTATCTTTTCCAGAAGCGTCTTTATCTTCTAGGTGAGTGATGCATACTAGACTTCTTGCTCCTTGTTCGTGGGCTGGGATGAGTGCATCACTATCTCTTGAATATCATCCTCGTCAATTGCTACCTGAGAGGAACAAGCCGAGTCAGTGTACTTCATTCTCTTTACTACCTTGTCCATGTTTTAAAACTCTGTGAGATAGGCCCCACTTCCGGATTGACTACCAGCAGCATTGGTTGTGCTCTTCTCCTCCTAGTCACTCGTGAACATGTCGAACTTCCTCTTCCTGTTCTTAGAGTGAAGCCGCATCACATGCTCACTCAACTTCCTATCCCTCTACAGATCTGGATCGTCCAAAAGCAGGAACACTAAGTCAAATCTTGAGAGAATAGCTGGAGCTACTCTTATATTTTCTAGGATTGTCCTGGATCTATTGTAATGACCGGTATGGGGATTTGCACAAGCTATGACACTGCATCTAGCAGATAAGGAACCCAATATACCTCCTTTAGCAATTGAGATAGTCTGCTGTTCCATAGCCTCTAGCAGGGAATTCTAATCACTAGTCATCTTATCAAACTCGTCGATGCAGCATATTCCCAGATCACTGAGCACAAGGGCTCCTGCCTCGAGAGTCTACTCATTTGTGAACTAGTCTCTTATCAAGGTAGCAGTGAGACCAGCATTAGTAGTTGAGTTACCGCAGACATAGACTCCTCTCGGAGCTACGTTTATGATGTGCTTCAGCATCTGCGACTTACCAAGACCTGGGTCTCCCACCATTAGCATGTGAATATCAGGCCTGCAATTGGAGTTCTTGTCGTCCTCGTCGTCGTTGTTGTCCTGGTTGTTGGCTCCGTTGCTGTTCTTCTGCTCATTCTGGATGATGTAGTCAGAAAACTCGTTCTTGTTCTTAATCCTGTTGTCGGTACCTCCAAACATGGCTAGCAACAGACCTGCCTTGACTAGCTCATGGCCGTAGATGGAAGGACAGAGAGACTTGATGAGTAAGTAGAAGATATCCTTGCGCTCTGATATCTTGTGAATGCTGGACAAGTCCTGGATGTGAACCTTGTTCCCGTTCATTGTTATTGACTATCCAGATGCCTCATTACAAATAATATCATTAAGCAAAGTATTTTCTTCTAATCATTGGTGTTAGCAGATAGGAAGTATTCAGCGTTGGAGTTGCGGATAGAGTTGACATCAATGTAGCTGGCATGAAGTGCTTTGTTTTTGTTCTTGCCTCCTCCAAAGCCCTTCATGTCGTTTTGCATTTCAGTTTTCATGATACCACATATCGTGACTATGTCTCCGCTGATAATGGTGTCAATAAGATCATCTCTGATCTCGCAGTCAATAGTCTTGGGTAACTTGCCAGCATTGATGTCCTTCATATCGTTCTCTATCTCCTGCACTCTCAGTCTCTGATAGAAGGCAGTCTTTGCAGAGTGCTTCTCAGGGTTGAAGATGCGTGATCTGCAGTCCAAGTTTATGCATCTGTTCGGAGTCTCCCACTACAAATGTGTTAATACCCAAATCACCAAAGCAGAGCATTAAGAAAAATACAAAGTATCTCCTTTCTTGCAAACTTACCTTGCCATCAATGAAATGAATGACGATCTGCGCTTTACACTCGTGACAGCTGAACATGATAGACTGAACGAGCACCTTGATAGTGCTCACTCTGAGGGCAGTCCCTCTTAAGCAAACAAACTTGCCAATCAAGTGACTCTTAATGGCTCCAAGTGCGTAGATCTAGTTGAAATTAGTGAAGCGGACTGTCACTAGCTTGCTGTCTTACAGGCGCAGTACAAAGTAACGCACATTATCTAAGGCTATAGCGATGCACTGAATCACATCTGTGGGGTGCTCGTAAACGAAATCTAGGAACTGCTTGATGTTGGCATTCCCACAGCTGTGTAGAGACATGTAATTGATGTACACCACAACTGATTCAAAATTAGTGTCTTCCTTCTTCTCCCACTCCAAATACTTCTAATACTCCTCCATCGCAAAAGCCTCGAAGAAAACCTGGATGCACAGATGCTTGAAGTCATTCGCCTAAAGAGAGAATGAAAAAGGTATTACTCAAAGATTACATCAAAGTCGTTCTTTTGAGCCTCATGGGGAAAGTATTTAGGCCAGCGATAGAGAAGTTTACTCTTCTCTCGGTATTCTTGAATAAGCTACTCTATCATGGGATCTCTCTCAGGTTTGCTTGGAGATGGAATCGCACTTTAACTCTGATAGCCTGCTCCATCGTTTCTATTATCTCCTCGGTTGGAGTATTCAGAGTTGTAGCCTGAATTGTACTATCTTCCCCCGCCACCTTCGCCGTCTCTGTTGTAGTTAGTGAATTTTCCATAGCTGTTCGGCTGCGGATTTGAGGATCTCCCGTGGAACTAACCTCCTCCTCCACCTCTGTAGTTGTTATAACCTCCATTGTAATTTCCTCTAGACTGATAGTGGCCAGGTGGTCCAGCACTATTCCCTTCTCCACCTTCTCTGTAATTATAGCTGTTGGGGTACTGGGGCATATCTCTTCTCTGTGTGTGTATTTTTTAATAAATTTTACAAAGATCGTATATTAAAGATTAATTATAAATTGAGGGTAAAAATAAATTCTCAATTTATTCTTTGGATGGCTATGTCATAAATAACTCTTAGTTTTAATTTGCTCTCTCACTCTTTTTCTTTTTCAAAAACTTTCTCTTTTAATCTTAATAATCTTTTATTTACTTATAGAATAAAAGAATAGATCATTATTACTTCTACTTGAACTTCATTAAGTTGTTAAGCATTATAATAAATGTGTAAAATAGATATTGAGAAAGGTCTGAATATGAAATTTAAAAGGGCATAAGGAAAATAAATAATTACAGCAGTGTTTATTATTCCCAATTATACTTCTTCTTAGTGCAGGTCAAGTTTAGCCAAGGTTCTTGAGGATCTTCTTTGAGAAGTGGTGCTGGTCTGTGTTGCTGAGATTGGAGGAGTTGCCCGAGCCGATATAGTTCTCGCTATCCTCTTCAGACAACGAATCGTTGAAGTCATTCACAAAATAAGAATAACTTAGAATGTAGTTGAATTATAGTTTTATATGCATAATTAGTGGGCATAAGAACCCCACTCCCCGCCTTAGGAGGCATCTAAGCTTAGTTAATTAAGCCTGCAGAAGCCTTGGCGCCTCCGTTGCTGCCATGAGCGCCAATTAACCCACCTATGTTTCTGTAAAGTAGCTGAGTCCCATTCCTCTTGATAAGTCCTGGATTAATAGAGCCAACTCCACTGCCACCTGCTCCACCTAGTTTGCCACTTTGCCCAGCCCCTTTCTTGCCCGAGTACAGCATCATATTAAATGATAGCGAACATACTCAAATTGCATTTATCATGCCACTCTTGTTCTGTGGGTCCATCTTGCGCATGTCTGCGAAGGACTTGTTCCTCTAGGAGATGAGAGTGCTGTTGTTAAGTGACTCTAGTAAATGGACTACGTTATCCATCTCATTCAGGAAGTACTTAGCCTGAGTCACCTTCCTGCCAATGGTGCAAGTGTACACTGATGCCATCTATGAAGAGACTTAACCAAAGTGAAAGAGACTTACCCCTGAGAGAGACTTAGAGTTCTAGTGCTTCTTGTTATTGAGGTAGGTAAAGACTGGCTCATTCCCTATCTCATCTCCAATGTACAGTACAAAGTCAAATGGGAACTTCTTTGAAAGAGATTCCAGAAGCAGCTTCACAAGTTATCAACATAATTAGAGAGTGAATAATTAAGTAAAGTTCATTTTAAGTTTGACCTGAGGAAGAATTATAATTTTTAACTGTTAATTTTACTTTCTTGAGTTGGTTAGGTACTACTTCAAGGCACTTCTTGCCATGGATTATTTCAATGGGCAGATTGCAAAACACATGCTCAAGGTGAGAAGTGAGTTCCTTAGCCTGCCAGTTACCAAACTCAGGGTCTGTGTCTCTGTAGTTCCAGATAATCATGGCCTCTTTCTCCTCTATATAGGCTCCATCTGTCTTCTCAGTATAGCTTTGCATGATGTCCCTCACTGACTCAATCCAGCAACTACATATCACATTAGAAAAATCGTTAACACTTACAAATCTACTACTTTCGGCAGCAGCTTCACCCATGTATGCTCATCCTTGGCTTCACTGCAAGTACGCCAAAAGAATCCATTCTCAGCTGCCAGTCCTAACTTAGGCGCTTTCAGTGCGTACCATTTATGCAGCAAGCTCTTTATCTCAGAACTAATCACAAACACCTGGTTACGGTCGTCCTTGGTGAGCTAATTAAGTATCTCAATCACAGAAGGCGATGGCTCTTGCAGCTGCTTATTAACTGTGCCTCCTCTCATAGGAAGCACTCAATATATAATTAGAAGATAATGCAATTTAAAACTACTCCTTCCTGATCTATGATGATTAGTCGGCTGATGCTTCTAGCATAGTTAGCCTCTACTATGCTTTCTTTAAGTTCTTGAAAGCCCTCTCTAGTCTTTATGATCGTCTAATTCAATCCAAACCCGATTATCATAAGTCTTATATAAGCATCAGTAGTCTAAATTACTTTAATCATGTAGTTTGTGAGATTCTCTCCCACCCCGAGATGTGAGCGCTTCATCTCTCGGATGAAAGACTCTGCCCATTTCAGCGTAGAGTGTTTGGAGATGTAGTTGTAAGCAAGTTTGAATCTCTACTCCTTTTCCTCGGGCGACATCTGTAGGGCCAAGTCTATATTCCTAGATATCTCCTCCACATTGAACGGATTGACGAAAGTTATTTATACGTACTTAAAAGGAATAAGCTTAATCCAGATTATCATAATTAAGTTTGACACTTTGAGTTGTGGCTAATCTTGAGATTACCTCCTAGGGCTCTATTGCAGCCAGAGAATTCAGATATAACTACAGCGGCCTTGTTACTCTTGCTAGTATACTTCTTCACAGTGATGAACTCAAGTTGAATTTAAAGTTACTCATCATTATTTTAAGAAGTGGGGGAAGACACTATCCATCTCTCAAAGTTGTGATAAGCAGCAGGTTAGTGACATTCCAGAGTGCCATGCGCTGCTCCATAGTTAGATCTTACTCTACATAGTAAATGCAACCCTTCCCGAATTCTTCTTGGATTTCTTACACTAACTGCAGTAGCTCGTGTCTAGTTTGGTTAATAATCTAGTGAGAGCATTAATTTAACTTTTGATTAAGACTTCAATGTAAGATTAATTAATTTTCAGATTGAGAGAGTTGGCACCTGGGGCAGTCAGAAGGAATGACAAACTGTATGAGGCAAGTGTTTTGCCTGTAGGTTGGGTACTCTCTAAGAAACTTTTAATAGGCTAGTAGTTTATTCTTGAGTCCACTGATTGGGTGGAATCTATCTATGCTTGATATAACATGCTTCCTTTTCCCAATCAATAATTATAAAACGTGCACTCACTCATTCCACTTATTATGATAAGTGAATAACATTTTAGGAGAGTGCTTTTGCAAAATTGTGAGCCTGCTAGGAGTTAAGCATAGTCAAGATATCATCCTCCATAATTCCTATATGAGAAATGCGCAGCATCACTGATCTGCCGAAACATTCAATGGCTAGAAATCCTCCTTTCTTGAATTCATGATTGAGACCTAGGATTCTTCTGCAAGCAGTGTAGAAGTTACGAGCATACTCAAACTGATGGAAGCCAATTAGGCTGCAAGACAACAGAGATAAATAATTTAATAAAATAAATTGCAATATCATTTTAATGAGAGACTTGAGGACCTCACCTCGATAGGGGAACATCTTATAAATGTCTGAGGATGGGAAAGGGCAGTGCATAGAGAATCCTATATTCGCTCCTATATCTTTCCTAATCACATATGTTGGCACCAGCAGCAAGTAATTGTCATGTAAATTATATGCTATCATTACGAATGAGTGAATAAGTCTATGAGCTTTTAGTAAGTTTACCCAAATCATCTCCTTCTCTTACTTAGTCTCTCTAATTATACTAGCGAACTTAGAGTTCACAAATTGGTACTTCTGCCAGTGCTCTTGCTTACCCAGATATTCAAAGTCGTTTAAATGATTTCACAATTGTCAAGTATAGCACAGTTAAATTACTATACGTTAAGGCCTTTGAAGTTATGGAACAATGGCCTTAGAACTGTCTCATGATAATATAGATACTACTCTATAGTCTCAGCATCAAAGAAGGCAGGGATGCAGTTATATTCCTTCAGGAGATCAGTGATTTGCTGCTACTCCTCAGCTGACTCTGGAATCACTCCAGGCCAACCTATCCAAAGAATCTTTACCATTCTAGATATTTTTAGAGAAGATAAATTTTTCTAAATAACTTAGATTGCTCTCTGAGCTTGAACATGGTTGGATAGAGAAGAGAGCGAGAATTTCTAACTCTCCATCCTAGGGGTGCAGTTGGGTCCTTGTCCAAACTTATTGGCAGCTTGAAGCTAGCCACTATCACCACATCATCAGCTGTTATCCATATTGTTAAAAATTATTAATCCTGATGTCCTAGAAGATGCGGAAGTCTTCCTCCTGTAGGGTGTCTTCCTCATCCTCCTCTGAGCTATCATCATCTGAGAGACTCCCTTCGTTGTCTTGTATTATACCCAAGTTTTAGCTCAAGTACCTTGAAAATGGCAATTGTCCAATTGTGCTTAATAATATCAAATTCTATTGATATCTCAAGATGTCCACTACTGAGCTAGTCTGCATCTTCGTCCTAAGAGTATAAATTTTAGACATTCTATTAAAGAAGAGTTCATCTGCTGCTCTTTGAGAGTGTTGAATTACTGCAACTGACTAACCCTCAAGAACTCCTTCCTGCTCGAGTGCACATCCTCCAGAGACCTCAGCATCTTATCTTCCAAGGAAGGATGATCTACGTCTGCTGCCTGCTCATCCACTCTCCTCCTCTGCACTAAAACTTCCTCAGGCACGCTGTTACTATTTCTCAGATAGAAATAGAGAGATTATAATGTGTAATCTCAGACTCGGCTGCTCTAAGCCGTCTAGATGTTTGCCTGACAGATGTCTACTCAACTCTCTTTGCTCCTAGGGGGTCAACGATTCCTGCTTCATGTACAAGTTTACATAAAATATAGTTAATTAACAAGTGCTTGTTGCTCAAGAAGTCAGAGCCTATTCCTTCTCAAAATAAGCTAAAAGTCTAATTGACATGTTGATACAATTTTTATCTTCTACTAGATTGGGGAAGGCAGATGGCTTTCCTTGGACTTAAGTAGCATAGGCCAAATTAAGGTGTTGCTATGACTGCTTCGATGTAGACATTTGCTTCTTCTGCTACTTGATTTGGTTATATTACTCAGCCACGTTTTTAAGCTCTCTCACTTTCTTTACTAGCTTTTGGCCATATGCTGGCGACTCACAGAACAAGTCAGATGAGCCAAAGTCTGCAGACACTTCCTACTCCTCTGAGATTAGTTCCTAAGATTTGCGGGATTTGTAGAGTGTGAGCTCCTCTCTGAGATGATGAGGGTCGCCAAATACATCCTCGATGATCACTTCTTTATTATTGAGGAGGTCAATTACTCTATTGCCTGTAATTGGCTCCCACTTCTTGGGTAAGCCATTCGCCTCCAAGCAGACTACATACTTGTATTCTAAGATGCTCTTCCTTGCCAACTGGTTTGGGTCAACTTAGATCAGTCCCTTCCAAATAGGGAAATCTTTAGCATTGGTGCTTAACACTTATTGGGAAAACGAATAATAGTGGTTATATTTAGTTCACTGGACTAGCTTGTGGATTCCAATTCCCGAATTCAATACATGAGCCAGTGACTCTGAGGTTCTCGCCAGGCTAGGTGACGTTGCACTTCACTTTAATTTTGATGGCGATCCTGTGCCTGAAGCCCTAGTTGTTCCTCAAACTCTCGTTATATGTTGCAAAGGCTATTTAGCCAGCTCCGTTGTCCTTCTGCTTCAATTAAAATATATCTAGAGAGATAATATAGTCAAGAGTATAATAGGATAAGATTCAACTGGTATCCGAAAAATTCTGGGTCATACAGCTTCTGGGTTGCATATATCAAAATTTAAAGATAACACTTTTATTGTGGTCGTAAGTTTAAATGTTATTATTTTATAGCATTGACTTATGGCGCATGTGGATCATTTCTGTACAAAATTGGGTCAATTATGACTCATAGTCATCTTAATTTAGTAAAATTTGGATTAAAATCTCCACTTTCATAAATATGTTTACTGTAAGTGAGCACCACATTTCTTACCCTTGATTATTTACTGTGAGAGCTTTCTGGTCTTCATTTGGAGGACCAGTTTTATTGTGTGAATTAGCGTTCATGATAATTTGTATATATATTTTATTACTTTAATAATAAATGTGATTCAAAAATAGACATAGAAATGATTTAGTAAGATTTATCACCACTCAATTCAGTCTGAAGCAAATCTATAGTAGCTAATTCAGATTTTATACTCCTAAATTATTCCTA
The DNA here is from genome assembly GCA_027382625.1 of Tetmemena sp. SeJ-2015. Lineage (NCBI taxonomy): Eukaryota > Ciliophora > Spirotrichea > Sporadotrichida > Oxytrichidae > Tetmemena > Tetmemena sp. SeJ-2015. The sequence continues at coordinate 49,105 of JAJKFJ010023691.1, read as the reverse complement.
CTCTGTCTTTCATATTTAAATATATTGTAGTTGTGGAAAATATCAGACTGATGGCAAAATGCAATAAATACTAAGAGATTCAGTTTTTAGCAAGGACTATAAGTAGAATTTAACTTAAATTAGTAAACTTATTTTAGGATAATAAAAATTTTATTAATTCATACGTACCTGTAAATTAAAAAAATATGTGAAAAAAATATTAATCAGATTAGAATTTAAACTATGACATATAATTTATAAATTGTGGAAATTCAATTTCAACTCTTTGTATAATGAATAAAATCCTACTCCTAATTAATTACATATAAACATCAAGAGATTTAAGAGATCAAGCTCTTAGTGTAATTTATCACTCTGACTCTGCTTGCTTTATAATTATATTAAGCCACCTTTTGTAAATTGAATTACACTATAAAACCAATAGTATAAAAGCAGTTAATGCTACGCTAGCAAATCTCTCAAAAACGAAGGGGCGGCCTTTCTCAATCTCTGAGCGGGTAGGGAGTCGGAGTAGGTGGTAACGCACTCTACTCAGCAACACAAATTGACCCTCTTAAATATGAAAGTAAGTAAAACTTAGAGTTTATTATCGAATTTATAGTAAAAAGCCACATTGAGAGGAGAAAGAAGCATAGAAAGTTCTGCAACTTTTTCAAGCAATTGGATCTCTATGGGAAATAGGTCACTCTTACATTCAAAGGAGATGAGTAAATTGTTACACCGAATCATATATTTAATCTAGTTAATTCAAAACAAGGATTGGAGCTACTATTTCTTTCATACTTCTGACAAGCTTGATAGCGTATGCGATTTATAAAGGAGTCATTTTAATTCGTAAGTTCTCACTATTTTGAGTTAGTAATAGATAGTTTACATTTCAAGAGTGTTCATATCAAGTGTGAACTCCATTTTTATTAAGCTATTAGAGGATTGAAATATTTTATTTCCTAATTTAGAAAAGCAAGAATCAGATGTGCGAAAGCAAACCTTTGTGCAAAATATAAATCACGACTATGAAGTCAAAGTGCTAGAGTAAGCATAAAATATTTGAGATAGATTTATCTAAAATATCTTTTTCGAGTTGCTATCATTTCAAATTTCAATTCTTCTTCTTATTGCCTAAATATTATGGTAACAACAATGTTCTTACTTTAGGGGTTTCGATTTTGCGTTTCTAATAAATGACTACGCTTTCAATGACATTTATGACCCAACCTATTTCCAAGTCAGCATCCAACAAGTGAGTAGGAAATGGGTGGAGAATAATAGTACCACAGGCAGAGCGAATATCAAAGATGGCACGATTTCAATCCCTTTTACTAAATGTGGAAACTATGGCCTCAACACCGAAGATCAAGAGTCAGTGTAGTACATTCAGCAAAATAAATTGACTTATTATCCTCGCTTTTCATTTATGGCATTTTTTATTAAGGGATTGGAATTTACAACTACTACTGTGTAGGAGTGAAAAACTACTCTGTTTATGGAGAATACTACTCAGATAAGTTTCGCTATGTCCGCATCTAAATCTCCCACTGTTAAAATACTACCACCTTCAATTAGTGCAAGTTACATAAAGAGCAATATTGATGGTATATTATATAAATTTTAATTAAAGTCTCACGAAGAGATAGAGCAGTTTATTAAAACTTCTATGGCATAGTTATCTTTCATCTTTGTTAACAATTATTTTGACTCAACAAGTTATGATGAGCCGATTAAGAGCTACCTTGATGATACTTTCTACTGGTCGTTCCTTCCAGGTTACAATAAGAATTTTGAAATGCATTCCTTCTTTAATTTTTCTTCCTTTTAAAGAAGACAAATATCTATTTCAAGAGAGACGTTGCCTAACTTTCTGACACCTACCTCTCTGGCTTGCTGAATGAAGATGACTTGAACTTCTGGCATGTTCAAAATTACAGGGAAACGCTTGAGTAATAGAGCAGCACATTTGAGCTGGCTTAAGTTTACTTCAGATATGACAAGGAGTATGATAATAATCAGAGGTCCATCTATGGAGTAAATTATAAGATTAAATATTGATATCTTCATTATAAACTCTTATTATAAAGGAGTAACTGACTTCTTTGGAGATGTGGGAGGCTTTCAGTCTTCCTTGTTTTTCCTTGGGGCCTTACTTGTAGCCATTTTCTAAGAGAGGCTGTTCTATGCAAGTCTGATCCAGAGAATTTACTAACTTGACAAATCTTTCATGTACAAATCATTAAAAAACTTTAGACTTATTATCTTAGATACACGAGCAAAAGAGACTTCAACAATAACAACAGAATGAAGTTAGTCAGGAGTAAGCTTTGAAGAGCGATTTAACTAGCAGGAGTTTGGCAAACAAAAGCGTTACTATCAGGATAGGGCCCTTCAGCTAGCAATCATTCAGCCAGTCAATTGAAGAGCAGCCGACCAATCCTGAAAACTTGGAAAAGAAACTCACCCTCACAGATCGGTTTCAATCTCTCATAAATATTTCTCTTTCATCTTAATAAAAAAACTTTAGAGATAAAGAAGTAACTTACAAAAACTTCGGAGAAACCTTAAGATAAGTTAATGTTGTTTGCTTCCTTCATCACACAAAACAACTATATCACGAATTAGATTTCAAGGTAGATGCATAAGATACTCACCACAAGGAAGATGTTCAAGTATCGCGCCATGGATATCTTCTCCTACCTTTTCTATTGCTTGTGCTTGAGGAAGTAAAAAAATTTCAAAAACATGAAGAAGCACAGAAAACATTTCCTCTATGAGAAAGGGCAGGGGAAGGTAGCCGGAGAGTGGTAGCTTAATTTCTATATGTGACATTTTTTGAGAGTTAGATTGCGTGAACATGATAAAGATGATAAGGCAGACGAAGCTCCTCACTTACATCTTGCTCTCTAAGAAGTAGAAACTGCTACTGAAGTTCTAGAGGAAAAATGTGCTTGACTCTGATACCTCATCCTCCTCAGACTCTGATAAAGAAGATGGCGACGCTTTCAAAATGCTGAGACACAAGAACCCTAAGATAAGGAGTTTATTCACTTAGAAACTCAAGTAAACACTACAGAGCTATGAGGCCAAGGACTTAAACGACATAGACTAGAAACTTCTAAGAGGCCTCAATGAGAGAATCAAGGTTGATGTGGAACAAAATAAGGATAGAATTATAGGCGTCATCAAGAAGTATTGAAATACTAAAGCGAATAGCATTTATAAATTATGTTTAAGTATATCCTGAAGAAGATTGATGAAGCGAAACGGGAAATGGAAGATGAGAGGGGGTATAAGATATTTGATGACTCGCCAAGGACTGAGATATCAGACTCCATAAATGATGAAGAACAATAGCCAATCAGAAGACCTAAAACCTTAATGTAGAAAATAACCTCAAAGCTATCTTATGGCAGACCATAGTCTTCAGCCTTGAACACTGAAGGTATTTAGAGACAAGGCTTCAGCGAATTTATCTCTCCTTCAAGTAAGAGAAGGCAGCAAATATCTTCTCTCAATTTAAGGAAACAAGATAGTCTGGACATTGAACTCTAGGACATGGGTTTCTTTGATGAGGCAGAGCACGAATAAATTGACTTCTAGAAAGAGGACTTAAAGCTACAGACGACTAGAGGATTACTTAAGCCAGCAAGATAGCAATCTAAAGTTGATATAAGGCCTAATGATAAGAGGCCACCTCTTCAGGGAGTCCTAAAAAAGAAAACCTCAATACTTGATAACATACTTGGTACCACGCCTTAGGCCATCTCTCAACAGACTACGATGCGTAATTTCATGACCAGGCAAGCAACTGCATTGACCACTCCCCATACAGCTTTAAAAGAGGAAGAAAATTCTGCTAACCATGATAGAGAGAGACTGTAGGCTATGGCTAGCTAGACTCTTTTCAGAAGTAACTGGAGAGATAGCGAAAACGCTTAAACTTCCATGAATGAGAATGATGAAGTCTAAATTTTTGATATATTTAAATTAATGCTTGCTGAAGATGCCAGATACAATAGAGTGAATGATCATAACACAACGATGGACATAAAAGTTCAGAATGATGGTGATGATAATGTTTAGCTTTCATTCTTCTTTGAGTTACATTTGAATAATCCATCTTGCATGAACGACAGTTGGTCGTTCAATAAGTCATTAGACCAAAGCTAGGCTTTTGCGAAGGGAGAAGGCTTGAATTAGCAAAAGCCACGCTACACGTACGTCGGAGTGACTTTTATATCTTTTAGTTTATAATTTAAATCCGACAAATCTGCCTGTTCCCAACTAAACCTACGAAAGTAGTACTAATTTACTTGATAATGAGCAGCCACTCAATAATATTTTGGTGATTCCTTTTTGATTACTCTATTTAAATAGCTCAAACTAGAGAAGCAAACATCCAGTAAGAAATAGAAAAATCAAAGTTCAGCTCAAACAAGGGAAGTCAATACTCTATAGTCAATTCCATATGTGAGCAATCAGACAGACAATAAAGATGAAGATTTTAAACAACTGATGGATGAAATAGTTAGGGATGAAGAGAAGGGTTAAGGACTGCAATTGGACAGCAATATAAACAGTTTAATTTGACTTATTTGATTTGAATATAAATGACTCAAATCCTTAAAAGATAAAGCTGAGGACCTTTAGTACAAATAGATGATGACTGCTAATAGGATTAAGATTGATAGTGTTATGATAAATATATTTTAAATCTCAAGTATTTCTATATTTCTCTAATTTATGCTTTAAATTAACTTTTGTTCTTGATCAAAATTAAATAAAAACATCTCGGTCTATATTTTATTTTACGTTAAACAATAATAAAACTCGCAATATTGAAATTAAATCCTAAGACTTTGTCTCATGTAAACTAAGGAAACAAATAATCTGGTCAAATAAATAATCTTGTCCTTTAAAGAGATTGGAACAAGTACTATTAGGTTGACATTAGTAGTAAAATAAGGAAAGGAGGTATAAAATAACCTAATTTTTAATAAGGCTAACCAGAAACTTCTTAATTTAGGTTCGGGCTCTTTCTTAACAATAAATTATAGCCTGGTTAGCAAGGCTGTGTTTAATTAGCTATAATAATTATTAAATTCTTGAATCATTATTAGGAATGCCTCAAAGTTAACTTTCCATGCAGCGCAGAGGAGCGCTTTCCTAAGCCAGTGGGGGAGCAACTACGGGCTATGGCCCGGGAACGTCATTTCTCGCAGCTAAGTAGATTGACCCTCTTAAGTACGAGAGTAAGTGGAGTGGCAAATCATTTCCTAGTTTTAATAATTTAAAAACCTATGCGATGTGGGATGGCGTTAAGTTTTAATGCTGTTCAAAAAAGATGGACGAACTAAAAAACTTAATAAAGAAGAGAACAAATTTTTTTCCTCAAATAGAAATCCTTAAAAATATAAATTCTATTATTTTCACTCATTATCGCCCATCCTTCTTTCATTAGAAAATAATTTAATGAAAAAAAAATTCAGTTAATTAAAGATAACTTATTAAATCAATTATTTTATACTTCCAATTATTTTTTAAGTTTAAATAATTTTAAATTAAAAAGTAATTTCATTGCTGTCCCTCTTCGATTTAAATTCATTGTGTATAAATGGAAAACTCTAAGCTCTTTACAAAATCAGGTTTTAATTTAATCTCTATTTTAGTTAAAAACTATGTGGAGCATAAGAAAAAGAGCAGAGGTTTCTGCAGTTCTTTTAAAGCCATCGACCTCTATGGCAAGCAAGTCACCCTTACCTATTAAGGAGATGAGTAAGCAAAGTATTTAGCAAATACTTCTTTACCTCATTCTTTTGAAAAGCTTAATCTTCAAAAGATTTTATTATGGGAGTCTTAACAATTAAATAGCTAATTTAAGACAAGAATAGGGGCCACTATATCCTTTTTCCTTTTGACCAGCTTGATAGCTTACGCCATTTACAAGGGTATCGTCCTCATTTGTAAGTTAAAACGCTCAAGATATTAATAATTCCTTAATAAGAAGCAGGAACAAATTATAAATTAAAAATCGTAGTAGCTAAAAATGGGCCTTTATGTAAAAAACCATACTGGGATATAGATTATTAAAAATGTTTTATGTAGAAAAATCATCTTCAGATGTGCGAAAGTAGACTTTCATCCAGAATATCCATCACGATTCTGAAGTCAAGGTTTTAGAGTAAGTAGTTTTACGTTTCCCAAAAATGCAAATTAATTTGGCAGTTCTTAATATGGAATTATTTTTAGAGGATTTGATTTTGCATTCTTGATAAATGACTGGGCTTTCAATAACGTCTATGATCCCTCCTACTTCCAAGTAGACATCAGGCAAGTGAGTAGAAAATGGATGGATAGCACAACAGGAAGTGGGAGATACAACACTAATGACGGCACTATAGTTATACCATTTGAGAAATGTGGGAACTATGGACTTGACACAAAAGATCAAGAATCGGTGCAATACATTATAAAGTCCTTATTCATTATAAAATGCTTCATTCTTATCGCATTTTATGATTGGCATCTATAATTACTACTGTGTGGGAATGAAAAATTACTCAGTATACGGGGAATACTACTCTGATAAATTCAGATACGTGCGCATCCAAGTCTCCCATTGCAATAACGCGACCTTCAATAACAAGTGCAAGTCTCACGAAGAGATAAATGCCTTCATCTTGGACAAATAGATTCAGATGTCTTTCATCTTTGTGAACAACTATTTCGACTCAACTAGCTTTGACCAACCCATCAAGAGCTACTTGGATGACACTTTCTTCTGGTCATTCCTGCCTGGCTACAACAAGTGGTAATGATTATTATAGCTTTGATTGTGCTTTTATTTTAAGAAGACAAATATCTATTTCAAGAAGGACATAGCGCAGCTTTCAGATAACTATGTCTCTGGCTTGTTAACTGATTCAGACCTTGAGTTTTGGAATGTCAGGAACTTTAGAGAAACCCTAGAAACTTAAAGCTCTACATATGAGCTCACTCAAGTCTATTTCAGATATGATAAGCAGTATGATAACAATCAGAGGACAATCTATGGAGTTATATTTCACTCCAAATTGCTATTCACTCTTTATAATTAGGAGTTACAGACTTTTTTGGCGATGTGGGAGGTTTTCAGTCTTCTCTGTTTTTCATAGGGGCGTTGATCGTGGCCATTTTCTAAGAGCGACTTTTCTATGCAAGTCTTATCAAGCGAATCTATCAACTCGATAGATCTCAAAACTTAACTCTTAAACTTCTTCTTCTCTTTAATTTCTTCTTAGATCTTAGATTCATGAAAGAAAGCAAGAACTGGAGCAAAAGATAAACAAGTAAGCAGAGAGCCATCATAAGGGAGAGGAAAATAAGGAAGAGGAGGGGAATGCCAGGAATCTCAATGCGAAGAGCTTGACTATATAAGTTGGACCTCTCAAATAGGATACTATTAGAAGTAGCCTCAATACCTTGCAGCAGCAGGATCCTAAGGAAGTTCCACAAAGACAACTTACCTTCACTGAAAGACTGAAAACCCTGATAAAGATTATCCATTTTAATTTTTGCCAATTTTCTTCATCTTAAGAAGTAGATAACCAATCAATCTACTAGACCTTAGGAGAAACTAATGCTCTTCGCATCATTCATCACTAACAACAACTATATCACGAACTAAATCTCCAGGCAGATGTTTAAAATCCTCACCACTAGGAAGATGTTTACCTATCGAGCCTTAGATATCCTCTCCTACATCTTTTACTGCATTTGCTTTAGGAAGAAGAAACACTACAAGGAGATTCCTCTACATAAGAAGCACTTTTTGTATAAGAAGGGATAGAACAAGGTCGCACATGAGCACTTAAACTTTATCCTATTTACGTTATATTATCAGCTAGATTGTGTGAATATGATAAAGATGATAAGACAGACGAAGCTCCTCACATACATCTTGCTCACTAAGAAGTAAAAACTTTTGCTCAAGTTTCAAAGGAAAAACGTACTCGACTCGGATACCTCAACCTCATCATCCGATTCAGATCATACTCTTTTAATAATCTTAGATACATTTATATCGTTTAGATAAGGAAGACTAGGATGAGTTTAAAATGTTGAGGCATAAAAATCCAAGAGTGAGATAGCTTTTCCTCTAACGCCTGAAAAATACTCTGTAGAGCTATGAGGCTAAGGACTTGAATGACATAGACTAGAAATTACTTAGAGGACTAAATGAAAGAGTTAAGGTCGATGTAGAATGGAACAAAGATAGAATTATCAATATCATCAAGCATAAAAAACTTACTTAATTGCTATTTCATTCATTCTTTCTTTCAAAGCAATACATCTTGATGAAGGTAGATGCAGAGAAGAAAAAGCTTGAGGAAGAGAGAGGTTACAAGATATTCGATACCTCTCCAAGGACTGAATTCTCAGACCCAGACGATACTGAGAAGTCACCCATTCGCAGGCCCAAAACTCTCTTTACCAAGAATGTAGAAAAGCTTTAGAAAGTTTAAAAGGTGACAACTAAATTCAAAACCAATGGATTTAAAAATCTTGCTCACCTCTTTTCGATGAATACTCAAAGGCCTAGGTTCGACCAAGAATCCTCTCTCGACTTGAGAAAGAAAGACACGCTTGACTTGGAATTGCAGCAAATGGGATTCAAGGATTTTGAAGAGGACAATGACTCCTTCATGAATAACAGTTAAGATGCACCCTCACGTCAATAGACAGATCGTGGCTATTTGATGCCTAATCTGAAAAGAGGCCAGATAAATAGTAAGTTTGATAAGCGACCTGGCGCAAAGAGTATTCCTATGAGATAGGGAGCAGCTACAACCTTAAACGCTGAATACAATACTTTGGATAATTTAATCAGCTAGCTTCCTCAAACTAAGCGTCAGATGTCTAAGATATCAAATGACTATATCAAATAGACTACAGCTCAGACCACACCTCCCATATTGAGAATATAAGGAGATGAAAGTAACCACAGCAGTGGAAGTGAAAGGATGATGAAGGAAAATTGGAAGGAGAGTGATAAGTTATAAACTTCGGTGCTTGAAGATTTAAAATTGAAATGAAGACAAACTATTTATTGTTCTCTAAATATAGATGAACTAGACAAGCTTCACATCATAGATAGCAATCTTCATGATTAAATTTTCATAAATCTTGAATCGCTCATCCATATCGAAATGATTTCTAATCAATTGTGAAGTTCAAATTGTATTTTATTGGATTAAACAGAAAAACAAAAGAAATCTCTTGCTCCTGAAACCCTTAGACTTTCTAATAGAACAAAGATCCCTATTCAGATTATCCCAAGCAGCTCACCTCCTAATTACTTGAATTTTAAGTTGATGTACTTATTTATTGAATTAGGCTATAGAGAGCTAGGTTTTAACTTTCTAAGGCTCCTTCGATAACAGAGAAGGTGCTCAAAACGCGAGCGAGGCCAGCAAAGAAATTTAATAAAAAGAGTAAGAACTCAACAAACTAATGGACGAGATATTATAAGAAGAAGATAGCTCAAGCTAAGATGATCAAGGACCTAGTAATTATAAATTAAATTGTAATTCTTTTCTTTTTAAATTAAGAATGAGCTATAATAAAAAGATTTTCAAATTCCTTAAGTTGTTAAGAATCACACATAGTACTGATAGAAACTATTCAAAAGGAGATTAATTTAATCGAATAAGAATGATAATTATTTAATTTTGCTGTTTTTTATTTGATGATTTCCCTCATGATCGTTTTCACTTTGATTGGTTCAGTTAAATGAAATAAAATATAAAATTTAAAAAAGGTTGATCTTGTTCTTTCTTATTACAACATAAGTGCAATAAGCTATACTACTACTATTTTAAAAGAATCATTATATGGAACAAAAGTCATCTCCCACTAAGCTAAAAAGATCAAACTCCTCACCAAATTAAAATTTATAAAGATTTTTTTCATCACCGAGTAAGATTAAGATAGAGACTTCTCTAGATGAATAATTAGTTGAAGATGTTTCGCAAAAAATGCATAATGAATCAAATTAAAACAACTCTCCTACAAAGACTAATGCCAATCAGATATTTTATCTTCTTCTTATGATTTGAAATTATATAAAAATTTGAATCACTCACCATCCAAATCTCAATCTTTCATAGCTTAATCTTAGATAGACTATTTCAATTCTCATTATGTTTTTATAATCTTCGAGTGAATAATTACCTCCTAAGAAATTCAAAAAACTCCATCTCTATAAGAATATGGCTAATAAATTAATGCTTCTTCTTACACCTTTTATTTATTTTGGGCTCAGACCAACTACGGTACTCAGAGTTTCATGACAGCCTCAACTAGCAGCTCTTCGCAAAACCATTACTAAGATGGACGAGCTCACCAATCTGAAAATGGCTAGAGAGTCGACCCCGAGGAAGAGTGGAGGCGCTGTCTTGAGCGACTCAAGAAGAAATCCCCTTCGAAAATGTCTGACCAAGAGAAACTGATCTACAGGAACTACTTATTTGACGAGGGTGATAAAATTGACTAGTATCTCTCTGAGTTTTCTCATATTATATAGATTAAAGTTATTTTATTTCATCTTAATTAAATAATATTGAGTAGATAAACAAGTGCGAGGATGTAAGGGAGTAGATTAAAGTGCAGAGAAAGGAGAATATAAAACTCATATAGCGCTATAATGAGGAGCAGGAGACCTTTTCAAATCATATGGAGAATAAAATTAAAACCATGTGCTAGAACGTTGTAGCTAAGAGACAGCAAAGCAACGGAGGTCTAAAAATAGGATTTATTCATGCATGCAATTATTTGGTCCTAAGTAAAAACTGTACATGAATAGATGCATCGCCAGAGATGAGTTCTTTGGCCCCTCTAAGGAGGCGGAGCCAGAGTATATCCACCCTGCTGACTTAGTGCCTGCTAAAAAGCCTACTTAGCAGAGATAGGCTCACATGGTATTTTTCAGAAGACCCACAGACGGTGGCGATCCAGAGGTCATAGAAATAAATGATCCTGAAATTAGTTTCGTACCCTCAAGTAGATAGTGTGGACAGCGAATGATAAGAATTTCAAATAGAGAAATTTTGAACACTTTCTTTATTTAGAATAGATCTTAAGTAAAATAAATTAGACCTGGCAAGCATATTTACAAGAGCAAGGCTTTTATAGAAATCTAGAATGATGAGGATGATACGTCAACGTAGGCTCAAGAAGACAAGAAGCAATCACTAGGCGAGAATAGGAAATTTGAAGGTATCAAGCTTAGATACACTCAAATTGAAGGCGGTATAGCAGAGGAGGAGGATTAAATGCCCACTGATAATACCAACATCTCCATTATACAGGCTGAAGACAAAATCATTAAAACATTTATTATTAAAGTTAATAATAATCAACCTTTCAAGTTTTCGAGATTTCTCGTCTTTCGTGAAAAGTATTAAGACGGAGCAGGATCAAGATTAGAGTATGGAGTTGAAAAGTCATTAGACCAGGGAAGACTTGTTTAGAATTGAAGCTAAGAGGAAATTGCAGATTATGCAAAAAGTTGATGGTCTGTCCACAACCCTTGATTTGCAAGCTCAAAAGATGAATGAATATAAGCTCAGCTTTAATTTCTCAAGTTCCATATCATATATTTAATATTGATAATTAATTAGGGGAGAGAATCTGCGACTAGGGGAGAGGGTGACGTTAGTAAAGATGCACAGAAGTTGTCAAAGAAGTTTCCAGCCCAAAGTTATACTAGAAATAGAAGTGCAGCTAATTAAAGTCAATCAAGGATCTCGAAGAAGCAACTCACTTATAACTAGCTTAACAAAATCTAAGAAAATAATTCAACCTACGATCATAATAATAAGTAAAGAACTAAACCTCATAAGAAGAAGTCAACTTCAAGGGTTTTAAGGACGCGGCCTCTAGAATAGAATTCAAGATATGAAAGCGAGCGAGTAAACAAGTTAGGAAAAAACAAGGAGAATCTTAATGATACGGCAGAGGGATAAGATATTTAAAAAGCTGTTTTAAAAGCTGATTAAAATTAAACAAATGTCATGATAAAGGACTAAGCCAAAGAAAGCATATAGTTAAAGGAAAATATTAAAGCAGATCATATATGCCAGGGTGTTGGAGAAATTCAAAACTCAAAGGAATCAATAACTCCAGGCTCTTCTTCTCGCACTCCAGTAAACAAACCTCAAAGTTAACAGCGATCATAAAGATCTAATCTCTTTAAGAACTTTTCTTCTATTTATTTTATTCTCTAGAATAATTATGAGCCAAATCTAAAGATATCTACTGATAAGACAGCTAGTATGTTCCAAACAGTCAGCTAGAATAATCCCTATCAGCAGAACAGCAACATTTCTAGTCGTTATGGATTATAAACTGCATCCGCTAGGATTCAACTTCGACCTTAGTCTTCAAAGAGACCCCTAAACTAGTTGACAAACCAAATCCTTAACAATATTTATTAGACTACTACAACAGTGAATGAAATTTTCAAGAAACCCGTTATCGAGGCCCTCTCCTCTTCAGCTTAAATTTAAATTTCCAGGGTTCCCAATCTCAATAAAATTTATAATCTCTTCTTATAACATATTTAGTCTTAATTATGAGAAGGGACTTTTATATTATCATTCTTTTTTATTTCAATGATGCCTCTTAATCTTTGACAGGACTCTAGCTAACTCCCAATGGATTTATGTCTAATAGATTGAAAATAAGCAGCAACATAAATCAGGCTTCAGCTTACTCATGCAGCGCGAACATGCCTTACTTAACTCAGTCTTCAGCCGCTACTCCTCTCTAAGCACAGAGTTTAAATACAACTCTCCATAACTCTGCAAACAATCCGAGATTCACTAATAAACTTAGCAGCTTCTCCTTGGTGCAGAGGAATTCTGGAGTGACTGTTGAAAGCCTGCTTTACCAATAAGAAGATATGAAATCACTTAGAATAGCCAGAGGTATCCAAGAAAACATTGCACAATTTATTCATCAAATTTTAAATCAGTTTTTGCAGCTGGTCGGTATGCTACTCAATAGTTGCAAGAGAACAACGAATAGAAGAAGGATTTGAGTTATGTAGTGGCTCCCCCTAAGTCCTGCTAAGTATCTCATCAGGTCTCCAAAGAGCAGATATAAATGTCAAAGCAGGAAATATTACTAAAAAATAGTGAATTATAATAGGTATGAATTGAGTTTTCTATATTGGAATAGTGTTCAATATGTGCAACAGCCAAATTAAAAATCTAAGAAATATAAAAACAATAATTGCTAAAAAGGTATATAAGATTGTGAAATAAGATGTTTCAGATTAAATTTAATTTTGTTTCTTTTCTTCTAAATAAAAGGTATACTTAACTTTTTTTAATAAAAAAAAAGAAATAGAACGAGTCAGAGTAATCAGAGACCAAGACCTACTAAGAATTGATATACAGGAATGATTTGAATACAAGATATTTCCCTCCTCAGATTTGTGTTGCCTTACTAAATTAAAGAAGATTGAAAATGAATTACTTCATGAAATAAATTTTAATTCCAATTAACCTTACAATCTTTTTGCTTACTCTCTCTAGAATATTTTGAGTTATTCAACAATAACTATTTAGGAGTTTAATAAAAATAAAATTTGCTTCTCCTCGAGCTGTCTTTACGATTTATTAAATCTGCACTATTATAATTTGAGTAAATTGAAATAGTGTCCCTTATAATTTAAGTAAACATGAAAAATCAAAGTGCGCCTCTTGCTAACCTAGCCTCACAGTAGCAATCCATAATAGAATAAAACTCCAAGTAACTCTAAATACTAAAGGATAAAACAGATGTGGATGCCACTGAAAAGCTGTATTAGTATGCTATGAAAAGAGCAGAGGACAAAAGCCAAAATTCAAGACTCTCGGGTGCGCCTCTATCAAAGAAGAAAGAGATGAAGAAAGATCTAAGGAGCTCATCTAAAGGCAAATATCGATTTTTAATTTTTCTTTAAAGGCAGGAATTAGTATCAGACTTTGAATTTCCCGTAGAGGTTGTCCCTAAATAATTCAAATAGTAGAAACAAAATAGACTTCCTATCAGTGAGCAAGACAGATTCAAAGGCAAATCAAAGCTTGATATCGCATTTCAAAACAACTCACACTGAATATAAAACACCTCCAAGGTTCTTAACCCAGAAGTAAAGTGTCACTCCCAAAGTGCAAAGCATCATAAGTTTCAAAGCACCAAAAGAAAGAACCTCAAATTAAAACTTAACGAGTGAATCATCCTTGTTCTCCACCAATTGCAACGACTCCACCCTAATGAAGACCAAAGCAAGTCACTCCCCTCTTATTTAAAGTTCTAAGAAAGCTTTCTCTAAGAAGTAGGTGTCCCTAAACTAGCATTAGACTACTTTGAACTCAACTTTAAATTCTTCAATAAAATAATCACAGTAAGTGTCACCTTAATCTAGAACTCGATTCTATAAGAATCTTACTCCCATCAGAACCAACTTCTAAAACTTGTTGCAAAAAAATCAGTAAGAAGTTTAAGGTCAAAATAAGTAGCAACTAAAATAAGAGGGTGGTAAAAATCTGAATCAGAGGATCCTTGATCTAAAGAGGAATCTGAAGTTGAATGACAGCAAATTAGAGTCCACCAATATTTAAGGCGAGGAGGCTTTGAAAGAAGGACCACTTAATATACACAGACATAGCAGGTGCTTATTAATTTTACTAGCTACTAAAGGTAATTTATCATTGCTAGGAAAAATTTGAGCAGAGTAGAGAGAGTATTTAATCTAAAAATAATAGTAGCTACATGCAATCTAAGAGAACAAGCTTTATTGAAGGCGGCTCAAATTTCCCAACTGCAGAGAATACTGTCAAACACCAAAAGCCGAAAAAGGTGAAAGAATTAAGAGAAGCAGGAGTACTTTCAAATAACTCTAATGAAGATAAGAGCGGGTTTTTATTTCTGTAATTTTTTTAAGCAGACCGTTTTCAAAGTTGACAATCTATTCGGATTGTGAAGAGGACTTGAACGAAAAGAGAGACATCAAAATACTCTAAACTTCCCGCTCTGCAATTAACATTTAATCCGCTCCCTTCAACATTACCATTGATGTGGATCAGCAGCAGTAGAATTAAACTGGAAAGAATGAAACAATAAAAGTGCAGAGGCCTTCAAACCCAGCTGAAATGAAATAATTTTGCTTATAGGAACTAAGTTTAAATGAAGAATAAAGATTTCGACAAGGAATATCTCTACTGTGGAGTTTGGCCTGAGATGAGCTATTAGACACAGTAAAAGTTGCGAAAGCATTTCAGATCGCATAGCAGCTCACAAGAAAGAGGAAGCTAGCTCAATAGGAAGAGTAATGATATTTATCAAACGAGTTACAGAAAATAAAAGGAGAGAAATCAAATGGCTATCAAGGGAAGAGAAAGCAGAGGCTCGAGTTGTTAATTTGTTTCATAATCATTTTTGTAGCAAGGTAGTTATAATGTAGAACGATTCTAATAATTTCAGCTTTGATATCACGAGGGGCCAAGATAATATTTTCTCTGTGGATGCTAAAGTTCTCTTTGCAGACTTTCTAGATAACTAACGCAAAGATAGCCTTGATAAGGATATGTCCACTACTATTCGGAATGCATCTTTTATTTAAGTAAGAGTTGAAATAAATTATTTTTTTCTTTCTCGATATCTTCTCCTATTCTCAAACCAGATCCCGAGCAAGAAAGGTTACCCTTGCAAATTATTTAAGAAAGTGCCTAATAAGTTTCATCGATTGCGAGGCCAATTCAAATATTTGATGACACCAATCTCGATGAATAAGAAGAATATAAGTGCAAGAAGAGGTAGACTGATAAATGCGATTGCTGTCACAGACTGGAAGAGGAATCTAAAACTCACGAGCTGACTAAGGATGCACTCAGTCAGGCACTCAAGCTTGCGCAACTTCTCATGAGAGAAGTTGAATTTCTGGATAGGAAAAGAGATTAACAATAAATGGATATCTTAGACATTTAAATAAAGTTTTTAATTAGAGATGCCACTGATAGCGACAAACAAGGCACCTCAAGAACAAACATTAATAAAGAAAAGATGGCTCTATTTAGCAATATATCAAAACTTATGACTCAAAAACAATATAATCAATCTATCATTTTTTATTTCTCAAGTATAGGAAAGTTCAAAATGAAAGATGAATTCTACTTAATTTAATAAGCCAGTTTATAAGTGTTTAAGTTGTAGATAAATAATTAATAATTTGAGTTTGTAATAGTTCAAATTAAACTCTATCAATAATTTAAATTAAATAAAATGGCAAGAGTTGCTCAAAACAAGGACAAGGATTTCGATGCCATCGATTCTCGTGTTAACTTCACTGATATGTCCGAGGAACGCAGACTCATGTGCATCGAAATATGCAAGGAGGCATACAGTAAGTCAACTATGTCGGTTAAGATGAACGGAGCCGAAAGATTAACAAATTACAAAGATAAAGTTGCGATATTGAGACATTTTATTCCCCCAAAATAGCGCTTTATAACTTTGATTTTTAGAGATGCAGCATGACGGAGAGCTGAAATACTACAAAGACATGGCCTTGCATATAAAACACGAGCTAGAAAAGAAATAACAAGGCAGCTGGCATATAATTGTTGGTAAGAACAATTGGTCCTATACAAAAATAGATATTGTTTGCGTTTTCCTTATTTCCATTCTGATTGTTAATTCTAGGAACTAACTTTGGTTCATTTGTAACTTATGAGCACAAGTCGATTATCTTGTTCTTTTTGGAGCATATTGGCTTCCTCCTATGGAAACACGGATGAACTAAGAGAGTTAAAGTTTATAAAGACCTATAGTAAATTCATCAGCAATAAAAGCGGTTTCAATTCATATTTGTCTCTCATCTATCTCTCGCATCGATTTAAACAGGAGATAGAGGACATTTTAAGTATATCTGAATAGTTATTAAAACTAATTTTGAAAAAGGAGACACCTCAAAAGTCAATTAAACATATACAAGATGGTACTTTGTTGTGCTGGCTCGGCCGCATGTTGCGCAGGATAAGCCTGCTGCCGCTCTCTTTGCTGCCTTTGCAGTTGCTGTGGAATCAACCCTAAGAATTTCCCTAAGGTCAGCTATGTTCTCTTTGACACCTTTTGGCTGGGCATTTCAATCCTGCTGATGTTCTCTCTGCAGCCATTGTTTGAAAGATTTGATTACTTTCTGCACTGCAACGATGAATCAGGGGGCGGCTCTGCATGCTTTGGAGTGGGAGCAGTTATGAGAATGAGTTTCACCCTCTTTGTCTTTCACCTGATGGTGCTCATAATAATTTCACCCAGAGCACAGTGCTCCTCAGTGTTTCATGATGGATGGTGGTTTTTCAAGTTCCTATTTGTGATTGGGCTATATATAGGAGTGTTCTGGATTCCCGACGATTTTTACTTTGGATGGGCCCACCTTGCTAGGATAGTATCGGGCATCTATCTAATAATCCAAGTGGTGCTTTTGATCGCTGTGACTTATACTATTAACGATGTCCTAATAAGAGGCTATGAGAAAGGCAATACCTGCTATGGAATACTTGCAGTGTTGATAACAGTTGTGATATTAATTTTTTATCAAAGCAAGATATTTAAAGAATGATTACATCAGGATCATTAGCTTTTACAATTATGGAGTACATCTGGTTTTCGGGGTGTGGTTACAATATCGGTATTACAACTTATACGCTCGTGTTTTGCCTGGTCTTCATGATCCTTCCTATCTTTAGAACTAGGCAAGACGCATCTGTGCTTACTTCAAGCATGGTTTGTGCCTACATTATATATCTGAGTTGGTCTGCAATGGCCTCTGAGCCAGATTCAGAGTGCAATCCGTTCTATACTGATCAAGGCAATTTGGCTGCTCAGATTTTGATAGGTGGCTTCTTTACCTTTTTCAGCCTCTTTGGAATCTCAAGCCTGACCAATGAATCTCCTTCTGCTTAGAACCGAGCGGCTTCTGAGGAAAACTAAGCAGACTTAGGCAAAAGAGCAAAGTATATAGTCGCAGAAGATGAAGAGGAGATTAATCAGAGTAACCTTGATCGAATCGAGATCAAGGGAGAAAGTAAATCAGCAGAGGAGCTTGCTCTTTGGCCGGTTACTAGAGCCACAATCGTTTTCTAAGTCATCTTGATAATCGCGTGCCTATATTTCCCAATGCTAATCACAAACTGGGGTGACCCTTAGATCAACAACAACAGATCAGATTTCTACTAAGCGAATTGGATAAGTTTTTGGGTGAAGTTGGTATCTCAATGGGCCTGTATTCTACTCTATCTCTGGTCCTTAGTAGCACCTCTTCTATGCAAAGGAAGAGACTTTTATTGAGTGTTAGACAATTATTTGTAAATAATATGAATGATAAGTAAACTTTATATTCTTAGGGCTTTAATTTCTTAAATAATTAACTAGATTATATTTACACTCTTCTACTATAGATGGGTTGACAATTTAATTTAATTTTCTTTTATGACTTCCTTCATTTGCTCTTCTCTTTAGTCATCCTTAGCATTCTTAAGTTAGCCTCATAGCTGATGGAGTCTGAGTAATTGAAAATCTCAAAAGCCCTTTTCATTTCCTTTTGTAGATATCTTTATTCCTCTTCTGTGTATTTAGCTACGCTTTGAAGCATCTGAAATACATCTTGATGGCTTATGATATTCTAAGTTTTATGGTTTTCATGATACTATTGTTGCATGACTGGCTAGTATAGTTCATATGACTTTCAAAAAAAGACGATTACAAAGGTAAAAGAATCATTTTATACTTTAGGTGCCTGTTTTATTAAATCTAGCTTGAGTTTTAATGGCTTCCTTGATTTATTTTGAGTTATATTTCTGCTCCTTTGGACTATGCATCTTTAGAAGACTGACTCTTCGCGAGGATCTACTCAGGGAATAGTTCCTGATTTCTCAGCTCAGCTATATTCATGATTGATTAATTTCAAATGTACACTTCAAATGAAATGAAAGTGTCTAGTCATTATTCTAATATCTTAACTTACCTTCATTACTGAGTAAATACTCCACTGCTTGATCCACATCTTGGCTGTTTTAGCTCAGAGCTTCTTTTATTTGCAGTTTTGAGAATTGCTCTCCCAAAATCTCCAACACCTCTTGTATCTTTTCTTCAGACATTTCAAATCAAATTTTATAAAACAAACAAATTTTCTTAGAATGAATAATTTTAGACCAATCATTCATCTTTTTTAATTTATGATTGATAAGATTATCAGACAAACTAAATGTTAATTAAGAAGTGAGCTAATTTGCTAACTTGTGAAGGCATTCGACAAGAAGCTTAATTTCAATTCACTACTAAGATTTGTAAGTAAGCTAACTCACTTTCAAATATATTTAAAGTAGAAGGAAAAATATAATATTTTAACTTAAGAAGGCCTTGAGTCCTTCGGGGTCCTCAGTCTCTTTTAAGTCCTTGATTGCCACATACTTGGGATAGGCAGCGAATATCAAAATAATAATTCTTAGTATATTGAAGTATGTGTATTATATCTTCTCAATGTGTTTGGCAAACATTGGAGGCACTTCTAACTTTTGTTTTGGGATCTCTCCCTTCACTCTTGTGTTCTGAGTTGAGAAGTAGATAAAGAAGTGAAGTGAGTCATCATACATGTCCTCTCCTGAAAACTTCACTTTATGAACAGGAGCGTTCTCGGATTTCTTGCATCTCATTAAATAGAATCATCTTATGAGTTATACATTTAAGAAATAACCTACTTTATTGAAATAACGACAGTCAACAGGCAACCTAAAGAAGTAATCGTCATTCTCAAGATCACTGCTTAATCAACTCACTCAATATACAACAGAGATATATCTAGTTTGAGATGGAGACTTACGACCTGAAGGAGATCCTCTGGGGAAGAACAGACTCTACATTCTCTCAGCTGTTCAATCTGATCTTTGAGAATCCATAACATCCCATGATATGCATATTCGTGATGTGTCTTCAATTCTGCACAAGCTTCAGAAATTCTTCTTATCCATGACGAACGACAGCAACAATCAGTTTAACATTCAAATAAAGAACAAGGCGCATCTCCACTATCAGTTTGATTACGAGTCAGTAATCCAGGATGGGACTAGAGCACAGCAGAGGATCAGGTTTCTGATTGAGTTCATGAAAATTTGTCTCTCTAAGATGCAAAAGGCCCTTGATCCTCAGTTCAAGCAGAAAAGTGGGGGTAGTTTGTCTAGTGAGGTAGTCAGTCTAGTCTATGCAATAAAGGAGGAGATTGGTCGTAAGCGAGGTGGGGACGTCTCTCAAGAAGAAGTTGATTCCTATGTGCTCAACCTAGTTTTTGAATAAGCAAAAAATTGTAAAATCTTTGACAAGGTAAGGGACATTTACTGGCTATAAGAAACAGCAATATATGCTTAGAAATGCTTTACATTTAACTTGATTCTTAATAAGGAGGATCCAATATCTATGCTTGTTCAAGAGCTAGGAAACGCTCCGATTGGAGTATTTAATTCTTAATAGAGAAATGTTCACGAAATACAGACAACTTTTCATCTTCCCACATTTGAAGCGTCTTTCAACTCCTACTCATCTACCTCCCCAAAATAAGCAGTCTTGATTAATTGCACTCTTTTTATAAATCCTTCTTCATTTAAAAATTAAAACTAATTCATAGATAAAAATTGCAACTTATATTTCCTTCAATGGGCCATCTTCCTTAATCTCTCCATTTTCTTCTAATGCTCATTCTCAAGACGAGCTAGATCTGCCTCCATTATTCTGCTAGACTGATTTTAACCTCTATTATTCACTTCATTAACAGCGCTTTATTTATTTCTCTGATTATTCATGGTCTCGAAAAGAGGCTGCTATATTCCATTATTCTATTGAGAAACTAAGATATATTGAAATACTTCCCCCTCCCTAAAATATGATGATAAATAAACTCATTTATTTAATTTTTTGAGAAACTTGGCTTTGATAAGAGTAGAAGAGCGGTTTTTGAGTCTGACTACTTTGTCTTTCTTCATTCTCTCGTTAATTTTGCATGTTATTAGTTCTCTCCTAGAAGGGCAAGGGCTTTTCCATACTCTAAGCATTATGATTCTGAGACTAGTAATGGCAGCTCCCTCCCAGATTGGCTGTCGATTGGGATTTGTAATGAGCAGCCTAGTCACTTTAGAAATACCTCTCTGCCTCCTGATCTTCAAGCTAGCTTCTACACCCTCCCAATCTCTCATAGTCATAGTAATCATCCACTAGATCCATCTCCTATTGCAAATTACCTTTAAAGTCTTGAGTTTGGTATTAAGAAAGCTGCTGTAGATTTTGGTTGTTATTGTTATTATTGTGACTGTTAATAAGAAGCATCATAGAATCCTATTCTTACTAGACCTACTATATGTCTTTGTTTTTATTCAGATAGGACTTATCTGGCTGAATTTACTCGAATTTATTGAAAGAAGGACTAGCCATGTGGTGACGCGAAACAGACAAGGAATTAAGAGAGTACATGGTAGATTCTGCTTTGCTCAACTGATTGGAGTTTTACTTATGTTGCTGTAGACTTGTCTTATTGGCTCCTCCAAATTGTTTAAAGTGCATCTCTTCCTCCTTTGCAGCTAAATTAAAATCTTCTTCCTCTTCCTGCATTTTCTAGTAGAAATTGACTCTGTCTTAGTTTTGAATCCTCTCATAGTAGAATTTAAATTACTGGTTAGATTATCAAAGATAAATAAAGAAGGTGTCCATGTTCTCAGTGGTGACATGGGGATTCAGATATGGATTGAAGCCGCCATCTGTTTCCATCTTTGAAGAGTATTCATCAATTACTGGGAGTCTTAGTTTATGGCTTGCAGCTCCCTAGCTGACCACGGTTTCTTAGAATTAGCAAGGGCCCACAGTTTAAGTGTCTGAGAAGACTGAGCCTGAGGGAGAGTTCAACATGAAATTATGGGGTAACTTGAAATCCCCTCTTCTCCTCTCTTCATCTCCAGAGAGAGTTTTGAACTCACCCTCTGTGAATGCCTCGCCTCTATATCTCTCATACTCATTCTTGAAGAAGTCTAGCTCGATCTGTAGTTTCTCAATTAATTCGCACGACATCTGATTAACAGAGTCAAAGTCCTTCATCTATTGGCTGCAGCCGTCTATCACTGCTTACATTGCTTCGTTCTTTTCCTTAAGAGAGTTTCTCTCTAAGAAGCTTTCTTCTAGCTCAGAGTGCATCGCCTATAAGTCTGATTGTAAACTTTCTACCAAGTAGTTTAACTCTTGCTCCTTCCTTATGTCTTCTTATCTCTTGAATTAAAATGTACTCTATTAATAGAAAGATATTATGGCAATCTCTTTTGCTCTGTCTTTTGAAGCTCTTCGTGCAGAGTCCTGTTTTCTAAATGAATATTCTCTAGCTCTCTATCTTTGATATCAAATCTGTGTTCTAAATCTCTCAAAGCATTCTACAGCTCTATCAGATTCTCAATATAGCATTCTTGCTAATTTAAGATAACGAAGAATTATCATAAATTAATTTAATTTTCATCTTCGATAGTATTAACTGACTTGGATCTAGATTGACCTTGGTAGTACTCTTGCTACAGCTGATAAATCTTATCCTTTAAGGATTATTCGATGCGGTCGTGTATGCTTTGCTTCCCCTCTAAATCTAATACAGATGCGATTTAAATGCTTGATTGCTTTATCTTTAACTTGATCCTTAAACTTTTTAATATCCTCCTCTTGTGCCTCTATCTTCTCTGTGAAAATAATAATAATTCAGAAATTTATTCTCCCTCTGGATAGCATTTTCCCTTTGCAGTCGCTCTACCATAAACTGATACTCTTAGATGAGCTCACTCTGTTGTGGTTATGGCTAATGCTGATTCATGAACGACAAGCTTTGATTAGTCAAGTTGATATAAATGCTAAGACTATTAAAGATATGAGATTGATGTGGCTTGCTCCTCCCCTGGGAGTGAGATTTGCAAAATTCATCTAGGCACCGTATCTAACTGGAGAGAGCTAGAGCTTATTGATGTTCTAGAAGGAAGCATCTGCGGGACTTTGAGTTCCATCAGTCAGGAGGATGTTCATATTATGGGACTATTGGAATGGCAGACTTACTCTAGGACTAGGTAATTGCTGCTACTATTACTAGTGATTATTATTGTAAGTGAAGGCCGAGGGAATGGCATTTAATTTATTTTATATAAGTTATGATATAGATGATAGTGATTTGAGTAATTGAGAGATGAATAACCCTAATTCAGAGCAGGATTCTGCTATGAATGAGAGTAGCTATCATACATATACAAGCTATGTATTTTAGACTATCTTTTAATAACATGGATGACAGGGTGGCATTTTGAGTAGGCATATTTTGCATTTGATGAAGTTGATAAGTCTATTGATTAGGTGGCTATTTAAGATTCTGGTGAGTTGAATGCCTCATGAAGCTGAACATAGAACTCTAGGGGTTGAGTTCCTAAAAATTTAGCTGATAGGTGGGGGAAGCCTAGTTATTGTGGAATGTGCCTTAACTTTGTGAATGAGGGTTGGCTGCATTCTCAAACTGCTCTTTAATAATAACGATAAAATATTTTTCCTACTCGGTCAGCTTTGATGTATTTAAATGAATAGAATATAGATTGCACATATGGTAAAGTATTGGTAGCAGACTAAGTTAATTTAAGATTATAAAAAGGATTTTACTAGAATTATTAAAGTAACGAGTGGATAAATTGGCTGACTGGCAGGTAAAGGCACTGAGCTGTAGTTAAACTCCACAAAGCTGTCTTGAGTTGGTTGTTGTAGTTGCTACTGCTAAACTAAGTAACTCTACTAGCCCTTCACAGGTGAATCATAAAAGAAGAATACTTACTGATCTATCATTATATTAGAAAATCATTAGCCTGGTTACTTCTGTGTGAGTTGAGAGTTTGGCTGATTTAGTGATTGACGAGATGAATCTAGTCCATAATCTGCTGTGGTAACAGATCTTGATTGGAGAAGCAACCTTTCAAGTTCTTGAACATTTGGCTCTACTCTTGTGAGTCTTCTTGTACAGTGCTAATTTAAAGAGTGGGCTTTGATTGAGACAATTTCTGATTTGAGAACTGGGCACCATAAAATTCCTGAGCTTGTGTGGAGTCCTAATCTTGCAAGAGATATCTCCTGTCTAACTCTATGTCTAAATATTCACTTGTCTTTGACTTAAAATCAATAGAAGAATATTTACTGTACTTAGTGCAGCTTTGCTATAGATGCTGGGGTTGATGTACTTGATCGAGTTACAGATGAATACTAACTTTCCTTTGCTTCTTCTAAGAGTCTTCAAGACCAGCTGAGCCATTTTAAGTTTTAGGCTCTCTGAAACAACTCTTACTCTATTGCTTTCTCTCTACCTCTTTCGCTTCTTCGTTATTTAACTTCTGGGCCTCTGTTTTCCTATAATAGTTTATGAAGTATATTAAGGTAGGATATTTATAAACTTCCTATTTGGCTTAGGTTCCACAGGCTTTTCAATTTGCCTTTGATTAGAGTCATCTCTCTTCTGGACTTAACTATCTAAAGAATTTCTAGACTATGACTAGCGGCTTTCTTCGCCTCCCTAATTAGAGTTTTTCTATGGTTTTTATTTATTGACAGCAGGATTGACCTGAAGCTTTGCGCATTTGTAGCCCTCTATGCAGCTCTTCATCTCATTTAGCTTCTGCAACAAGTCTAGCTTATTAAGAGTGAGGTCACCCGTGGAGGAGAAAGAACTTGGAGAGTTGGAGGTAGTGCTTGAAGTTCCCATTCCAATTATTCCCTAGCCAGACCTTCTTTTAGCTACTGCCTGAGCTTACAAAATATAGAATGAGATTGATTGGATTGGAATATAGAGCTGCATACTTTTGCTTTTGCTGATACTGATGCGTGTATTATGCTAGGTGCTTGTTAGTCCTCTCTAACTGACGAGAGGTGCGCAAGTTAGTTCTCTCCAGTTGAGAAGCTAACTGAGAGTTCTTCAGCTCCTAATCTTTTAAACTCTTACCCCTCTATCGCTCTGTCTTAAGCGATTTCATACCACCACTATATCAATTCTATATTGACTTTAATGGAACTGATTTTTGGATGTTTTGGGAAGGCAACTCACCCACCATTTTAGTTTGGCCTAGGTTTGAGACAGCAGTAGTAGTGGTAGTGACTGTGTTCTTAAAGTTATTCTATCCAGGTTTAGTAGATTAAGCATTTGAAATTCCTTGAGCTATAATTTATGATGACAGAGGTAAATATGGCATTTAAAATTTGAGAAGACTTCTGGCTTTTGATGGGTTGAGTGGGGGAGGGCTGGCGTGAATTGCGCTTACTGTTGAGAGCAGTGCTCGACTTGCTGCCGCTTGACTTCAGTTTAGGATTATGATTCTGGTAGGTGTGGAGTTGAGGCTGACTGCCCTTCCTTCGTAATCCATCTTGCTCCACTTTCTATAAAGCCATTAGCAACTCCAAACTTTTAAATTATAGTGTCGGCACTTACATTAAGCTTAGTATTGAATGATGGCATTTATAAAATACTACAACTATTATAAGAATAATTATAATGGCAGCTGTTGTGAGTCAGCTTTGCTGAGGTTGAAAGAGATCTGGTCGAGAATGAGAGTGGATCTGAGAATCTCTGATGGTTAACGTGACGACATTTTTAAATATCAACAACTAATTGCTCCAATTAACTGACTGCTTCCTTTGTAAACTTTATTTTTATTTCTCTCTTAACTTACTTATATTAATTTATGATCACAAGATATCGTCAAATTTTATCTAAATGAAATTTAATAACTTTCTTTATCACTAATTTATTCTTATATAATTTCCAAAAGCCTGTTGTGGATGGGAGGTGGTTCACTTTTGAGATTTGACTTGGTAGGAGTAGGTCTTGCTCTTGATCTCGTTGAGGAGGAAAACAAGTTCGAACACGTTGAACTCACTGTTCCCAAACTGGATAGTAGCCTTGGTGGCGAATGTCCTCCTCATCTCTGCCACTATGTCCTTATCAATTGAGAATGTCTCAAGGATCGCCTCGTGCGTAGTAGATCCAAACACCAAGCACGACTAACATATAGAGAGAGTATAACTAATATCATCATTCATTCTGACTTGTCGCTCTCTTCGTAGACCAGTTCTACTCTGAAGCCATTATCGGTGTCGTCATAGAACACGTAGGAGCACTTCTTCATGACAGTGGCTAGCTTCTTACCGTGGATCTGGATGTTGTTGAGCACCTTCCTCTGTCTGAGTTGGTAGAGGGGGTACTTCCCGAAGAAGCCGAAGTTCTGCTTGTAGATCTCCTTGTTCTGCTGCAATTGCTAGTAGTTGCTCTGGAGAACTGCGTTTCCCTAGTTTGCCTCTCGCTCTAGCTCGCTGAAGAAGGCTTCGAGTTGGGGATTGGCAGTGAGCTGCTGCTTCTTCTGAGCTCCCATCATCTAGGGTGCACTATCAATTAGATATACATTAAAAACTTGCTTATTTATCTTTTATAATGATGGTATAATCTTGGTGAAGCGCTTGGCGGACTTGAGGTGAAGCTTGCCTGCGAAGATATCCTGCTTCTCGCCACGAAGGAACTCAGAGCCCAGTCCTGTGTACACGTTGTCGATTATGAGTTTGAACTCCTCCCTCATCTGGGAGTTCTGCTGCAGGTAGTTACTCATCTTGTCCTAGATCTCCTTCATAGATAAATTAAAAAGGAAAGATAGAATTGCTACTCATTCAGCAACTGATAGTAGTCCTTGATACGAGCCTCGTGCTCCTTCTTGTTCTGGTAGCTGCGCTCGAGCTAGCTCTCTAAGCCATCCAGGAACTCAGTCTCCACCTCCAGCTCGGCTGCTCTCTCCTCCTGGGGGTCTTCGAAGTTGACGTTCTTCTTCTTGTTCTGAAACATGTAAGAGGCCTTGTGCTTCCTGAAGAGCTCAATCACCTCCAGCTTATCATAGTCAGGGTTCTTGCGTGACTCCTCCACCTACACCTCGTAGTTGATGATCTCGTCCAGGTTCTAGTGTATATCAACCACTGGGAGGTAGATAATTAATTTGAAAGACGCTCACTGCAGGGTCGCTGAAAAGCTTGGAATATAAGCTAACGAACATTTAGTCCTTGGGAAGGGTTACTACCTCTCTGTAGCGAGTGCACCTGAGGCACTTCATCTGATTGGGTTCGTTCCTCTCTCCCCTGCATTCCTTGTTTTGACAAACCCAGATCTTCCCTTAGACTCCCTCCTTGAATCTTAATTAAAAGTTAATTATAAGGATTGGATGATCTCTTCATGGGCAGTAAGTCACTGTATACAGGTGCAAGGCAGTCGTTGCAGCGCGTGAAAGTAGAATGGTCGATTAAAAGCCGATGCCTGATCTCCAGGTTTAGTTTACAGTCAAGCAGCTCCTCTGAAATGTACTACTTCTCGTTTTGCCTGATTTCAATCGGAGCTACTTCAAATTTCATTTACTTACTAATGAAAAATTGGATCCTCCTCATAGTTCTAGATGTAGATTATTAATATTCATGAGACTAAGGAGGAATACAATACAACTTTTTTTAAGATGATCTCTCCCTTCTCAACAAGTGAGTTGTAGATGAAGATGAGGTCATTGATGGAGATACTGAGATTGGAGTTTCTGAACTCCATGGAGTTAATGAACAAGTCCTTCACCAGTATGTAGTCGAAGTTAAACGGCTGATAGTTC
The DNA here is from genome assembly GCA_027382625.1 of Tetmemena sp. SeJ-2015. Lineage (NCBI taxonomy): Eukaryota > Ciliophora > Spirotrichea > Sporadotrichida > Oxytrichidae > Tetmemena > Tetmemena sp. SeJ-2015. The sequence goes on along the minus strand of JAJKFJ010023691.1, from coordinate 21,368 downwards.
AGCAAATCAGACAGCTCCTTCCGATAGTTCTGCTTGTTATTAGAGATGAACTCTTTCAAAACTTCCACAGGCTGATTCGTGTAATGGATCTTAATCTTGCGCAGATACTTCTCCAAGTGATCGGCCAGCACACTCAGTAAGTTTCGCTTCTCAGAAAAGTTAAACAAGTCCTTGTCTGGCAGCTTGTTGGCAGCTACTGAGCGAGATAAAGGCCAGTAAAAATGACGCAATTTATTGACAAAGTTTAGCTCATGAAGTTTCTTGAAAAGGATTTCAAAAACTACATCGGATTGTAAGTGTACTCATGATATCTCTCATTTTATTCTAAGCTCTATATTGAAGACACCAAATGGTTGATGAACTTATTATTCTAGTCTTGATTCTCAAAGAGTTAAAAAATCCTCTCCCGCACTCTTTAGAACTCAAACTGGAAGATCTTCCTAGCCAAGAGCATGAGTATGTGTATGATCCTTGGGTCATTCCTAATTTCCTTCTCTCCGAAGATGATCTTGAGAATCTAAAAATCCCTGTTGACTGTAGTCTTGGTGATCCAGTTTATTAAATAGCAGGGGTGAGTTTGCAGAAGTGTGAAGATTGCTTCGTAGATTTGCTTGTTTCTGATGATGGCCTTGGGGAGCTCAGCTTTGATGTCTGTGAGGAAGTCTATCCTTGCAGGGAAAGTATTGATCCTAGCTATCAGAGCGTTTTAAGCATTGTAGAATGAAGAAAGTAGGGTGGAGGTCTGCTTTGAAATCGCCTCATGAAATTCCTCAATCATTCTGTTAAACTTCAGCACGATATTTCTGTCTTAGTTTATAAAATAGGCTTTAGATTGAGTGCAAAATGAAGAATAGTTGATGAGATTATCCTCATCCAAGGACTATTAAGACTCTTTAAGGGTTTTCTGAATAGCAAACCTAATTGCAGATCGGTTTGCAGCCCCACTTTTCTGAAGATTAATATATCCTTATTTTTGTAGCCCTCCCTTGGCACCTGCATGGCCACTTGCCTTTTACTTATCACCCTCTAGATCCTTCTGCTTGATGATCTCCTTTTGAAAGAGAGTCTTCATAAAGTAGATCACGGTTGGAGCACTTAGACTCTCCTACTCTTGCTGAGCATCGTCTTTCTCCAACTTCAGTCCACATCTTCCGTTCCCTACATATCCCCAAGTCAAATATTGAATATAAGGGAGGGAGGTTCATCTTTCTCTTCATATTTCAAGTGTAGGGGACACCTTGCTAATCAATCATGACTGAGTGATTGGCTCCACAAGCTCCAGTCAAAGCCTTGGTGTCACTTTCAACTTACTCAAAGTATACATACTCCTTGGTGCTGCTATTAATCTTAGTATGAGGCATATTTCTACCGAAGCCGAGGACCTACCCAGAATGAGTAATAGCCAGGTTGTGTTCCTCCCCGCTTGCTATAAACTTGAAAGGCTCTTGCAACATTTTTTGAGGAGTTTCTAGTCTTGCAGGCACAAACTACTTCTCCTCCTAAAAGTCTTCTATGCCGACGCTTGGCTTGTAGCCGAAGAACCATATATGACCCTCAGTGTCCAATGCAATAGTATGCTTCGAGCCACATGTAGCTTGGATGAACTTGGTATCTTTAAATACAGGAATCTTCACTATGGAAGGGGTGTAATCGTTTTACCAACTCCCGTGTCCAGTCTACCCATGCCATCCACAGCCCCAAGTGTACATCCTCATCGCCTTTTCTTTTCTCTTGTAAGTTCTGATAGCCACTGAGTGATTTTTACCGGCTGCTATAAATCCAATAGACTCCAAGCCTTTTATAACCTTGGGTGTGAGCTCTATTTTGGTTTCCAACAGTTGCCTTTGATAATTCTCATCGTACTAAAGTCTATCGCTTCCAGCAGTATCAACTAATTGGAAATAAAAATTTCCATTTCATGATAATATACTCCTGCTGTTTAGCCTCCCTTTCCATCAGTTGTTCTATTATCAACAACTCCCGCATAGGCTAAGCCTACTCCAAGCTCTCCAAATTCATTGAAGCCTGCTGCAAGCACCTCTCCTAGATCACTTAAGAACAGTGAATGATTTTCTCCAGCAGCTCTAAATGTTTTTAAGTAACTAAACAACTCTTACGTCATAACTATGACCTTATCTTGAAGAGATTTAATCCTAGTTGGCTTCGCTACTGCATTATCTCTCCTTCCCATGCCAAGCTAACCAAAGTCGTTTCTTCCCCATCCGAAAGTAGCTCCCTCTTCAGTAACTGCAAGCGCGTGAAAGTACCCGCAAGAGATAAACCTGATCTTCATTTGAACGGCATCTACACAAGAAACCTTAAGAGTGAAATGCTCTTACCATGATAAATGGTCAAAGGTGTTGGCTTATCCACATCCTAAAGTAGCTGTAGTTCAGCAAGCTTTTTCTTGAGCTGAGGAGGCAGCACGTCATCGTTCCCACCTCCGTCTGCAAAGTTGCTCTCATCATTATCACCATCGTCATCTTTGTTATTTCCACCGATCCCTCCTATCAGTCGATCGAATTCGTTGTCCTTTCCCCCACCTGGTCTCCTGTTAAAACCTAGCTGCCCGTATTTGTTTGAGCCACAGACATACATCTAGCCGTCGTTTAAGCTAATAGAAATAACCATTATAGTTCAGAAGGAAGATTGTGCTACTGAATCCACAGCAGGTTTGTAGGACTTCACAACCCCCCATATAGTATAGAAATGAATTTAAAGCTATCTAACTGTATGACGTATGGATAATAGTAGTTGTTGGATATGGCTACCATCTAGTCGTTGAACTGATTGAATAGCTGATACTTATCTCTTCTATCATGTAAACCCGTCTTTCTTGCAAATAAGGGGCAGTTAGTCATCTTGCGAGGGATTTAGACACTTCCTTTCAGTTCATCATAACCAAGCTTCCCATCTTTACTGTTTCCAAATGAGAAGATTTCTCCGCTCTCTGTCAAAGCCAACGTATGGAAAGGCCCTGCTGCTATCTAGTACAGCTTTTATAAAATAAAAATATATGAATAGCACTAACTTGAAAAATTATGAAACAGCTTTTCCTTATCGAGAGTGACTAATTCTTTGGGCTGAGTGAAGTTCCTATCAAGAGCTGTTTCCAGTCCTATCTTTCCATCCTTAGAGGAGCCCCAGCACATCGCTTTCCCATTCCTCAAAATTAGATATTATAATATAATTTTTATTAAATGCAGAGGGAGTGATTAGAACCCAGAGCTATATCCTCCACCTTCTGATCTTTTAAATCCTCAAGCATCAATGGCTTAAGTACGTTTGCAGTTTTACCTGTACCCAGTCTTCCGTGAAGCCCTACTCCCCAGATGAACAGCTCATTCTTAATTGTGATAGCTGCTGAACTCCCATCCCCAGCTTCTATAATCAGGATTTTATGATCCCTCAGAGCAGATATTTACAATAGAATCTTAGACTTACTCTAAATCGCACTCCCTTAAATTATTTCCTTGGGCATGTTCTCTCCAGTTTCATCTCCATGGCCTAGTCTTCCTCCCTACCCGTTTCCCCAAGAGTAGACAACTCCCTAGTGGTCGAGAGCGAGTACGTGATTAGAGCCGCAAGATACATCCTTAATGTTTTAGAATAAGTGGCCATTCTTTTGGTGCTTTATCACATTGGGAGTCGTCTTCATATTAATAAGAATGAAATCAATATTTTTTGTTTGTTAAAATATTGCTTTGCTCTCCCTGGCCAAGTCCTCCACTATTCCTGAGTCCCCATGAGTAAACCAATCCATCCTAGCTCAGAGCGAGAGTAAAAGAGTTGCCACAAGCTACTTTCACTATAATAGTCGACCCCTCGAACTTCACTATCGAGGGCTTGTAAGGAGTTAACTCATCAAATGTATAATAAGATCGATAGAATAAAGTGTATCTTATTCTTTCTCATGGTTTTTGGAGTTGATGCCCTCCAGTTCTTGCTCAGTCAGCTGTATGCCAAGTCTGCCTTCGTTGACCACACCCCAAGTGAACACGATACCATTCCCACACCTCCTTCCGATCAGCTGATCTCTCAACTCCCTAGTGAAAACTTATTACCTAATTGACTTACTTGAGGTTGATGTTGTCTTCATCATTAGGGTCAGACAAATCTTGGAACATGCGGTTGTAGCTGACTGTGTCCTTGAAGGAAAGTTTAGCCTGGTAGACCATCAACTCCTTCAGTGATTTGATGCTGATGTAGGGGAACTTAGTCATCTGGTCTTTGAAGCAGAACTATAGTTACATATAAATAAGTGCTTTTAACTTGAGAGTGTGCTCGATAATGTGCTCTTCGGTGGAATAGACATCACTCTGGTGTTCTGGTTGCTTCTTGACAGTGGTGTCCCAGCATTTCATAAGGAAGGCTTTGAACTCTTTGAGAATTTGCTCTGCATACAATAGAGGATTGAAGTCTGAATTAGTGCAACCAAATTTTAGCATTAATTGAATGCGCATGTAATGATAATGATGATATATGTATAGTGTTGATATCGTTAACTACAACGGCAGCATGATACTGTCCGAAAGCCAAACTCGTAGCCACAAAAGTCTGGTCGCTACTGTAATCAAGGATAAGTTTCTCACTCTTTAGCTGCAGCTTAATGGGCTTGGAGATGGGGTTGCGTTGCTTAGGATTTCCCAAGAGACCGTACTTGCCAGCACCCCACACGTACACATTCCCCTCGCTGTCAATTGCGCCGCTGTTAGTTGCATTACAAGCTATTTTACGCAGCATTTTAGCCTAATCAATTTATTAGTTTCCATTCCTAAAATGTCTTCTAATAATCCCTTACAAACTTAGAACATGATGGGAGGAAGATGAAAAATTGGAAGATTGTGGTGAATGAGACTATATATCAAATTAAAACTACGTGTAGACGACTCAAAATATTTAAAAAGAGTAGTAGTGATATGACCTGATTGAGTGCGTCACTTTTGGATTCCCTTACCTATTTATTTAAAAGAGCAGTTTGATTAATTTATCATATAGTGAGTCGATTTATTGCTAAATTAAACTTGAAAGAGACTCAAATTTTATCTTTTTAGAGCATTATTTAAATCTTTTGATTTCTGGGATAAATCAGATTTAAATTAAGTCAGATAGGTGAAAGAGTGCAAATAAATAAAGATGATAGCAAGTTTACTGACATCTATAGTCACTAGCCCTTGGTTCATCGTAAACCTCCTCCTCGCAGTACTGTGCATTGAATACGCCCTCTACAAAAGCAGGAATGTTCTTAAAGTCGATGAGAGCAGAGATAGCAGATACTCTGCATTTAGAAGGTATGATGCTCAAATATAATGATGCTTCTATGTCTTTAATGCGCAGAAATAACTATTATCGAGATGGAGATTATACCCGGCAGCTCCTTTTATGTTTCCCAGATTCTCAATAGCACTTTCTCTCATAGATTTTTTAGAGAGTGTGTTTTAAATTATTGCAATATTCATTGGAGGAGCATATGTATTGACTAGGATACTGAACTTCAATGTCCCTCTAGGAGCAAAGCCCAGTTCCTTCTAATTCAACGTGAGTGGAGTCTTACACAGAGGGTGCTTAATTAAGAATAATAATATGAGTATGATGATAAAAATCTATATAGAAAATTAGAGCTTAAGAATAGTTTTAATGCTAACAGGAATTTACTGGTATACAATAGAGAAGGAGGACGTCGATTATAGAAAATTCCTCGGCCCAGAGTGGAAACCTACAGATAAAATACCAAGTACAATCGTGGCTAATCACAGTGTTAAAATATTTCTATGAAATTAGAAGTGTATACCTAGACATCTTCATTCTCTTTGTGATCAAGAGATACCCCATGTTCACAGCTAAGACTGCAGTGAAATATTTGACTTTAGCTTTTAAGATTATGTATACTTATCTGATGAGTGAAGAGCTTTCCTTGCATCGGATGGTTCGCATAGTATGCAACTTTCAATTCCATCTTCTTAAATCGAGCAGGCACCAAGGAAGAAAGATTGGAGTTGGTGAGAGTCACAAGTGAGTTGCAAGCAGAGAGAGAACGTTTGCAAGACAGATCTATAATCATGTTCCCAGAGGGCTGTACAACTAACAATACTGAGATAGCTCAATTTAGGAGAGGAGCTTTCTAATTATGAATGAAGATTTGATTAGTTTCTAGAGTCTTCATACTGTGCAGCAATTATATTTAGAATATCGAGACGAAGTATTCTAGATTATAATTTTACAGCCGATAACTTTGAAGTATAATAGTCCTTTCTTTTAGGTTTCCCATGACGTATTGCCTCTTATGAGTCACGCTATCCTACTTATGTGTCAGCCCTACGTCTATGTATAAACATACTTGACATTAGATCTATTATAAATTGTGTCAACTTGAAGATAAAGGAGTTGCCTGTATTTGAACCTAATGAGTATTTCTTTGCGAATCACCAATAAACGGGAGAGGAGCGTTGGTAGACCTATATGCGAGTCATCCGATAACTTATGAGCGACTCACTCCAAGTTAAACTATCTGACCTCAGACTTAATTAATTTACAGAATAAATTAGGTTCGATGCTTTTATTAAAGTGTATATGTGAGTTTATTGTAAGACTAGAAGATAAGTTCGACTATAAAATGCTCAATATTTTTCGAAGTATTTGAATGAGATTTTAATGTTTAAATGCTTCTGTTCCCCAAAAAGGGCGATAAAAACAAATTTGATTGAGTAGAGGATCTTCTAAGAGCACGAGACAGAAGCTAAAAACTATGAACGTGCCTGGATTAATAACTATTTAAGAGAATTACACCAAAAATATAAATTTACTATAATATAAAGAGAGCTTTCAAAATAATTTAATTTTTTAATTAACTTTTTTTAGTAAGAATTGACCAATTAAATCTATTATTTATATAGCAAATAGTATTTATTACACCAAATTAATTGAGCAAGAGTTCAGAACAATAAAAATGCTTAAAAGGATATTTGTACTTTAAATTCAAACACAGGCCCAACTCTTAATAATACTACTAAGAAAGAATAATTAAAAAGCTAGATGAAGAAGAGGGAGAAGCTAAGAACAAAATTTCATTTTTCCTCAATAAATGCTTTGACATAAAGTAAAAACGATCCAAGAAAAATTCATTATAAAAATGATGGAAGGTTGGTTATAGAAAGAAGCGAAGTGGAAATTTGGATTCAATTAGTATCATCAACAAAAAATAATAGGAATAGTTTTCACACTTTATTTTCATCTCGAGGAGGAGGGGCTGGGTTTGCCATAATATCCTAGGTTCTGCCCAAGTGAAGTTCATATCGGTAATATTTAAGTTCTAAATCTACATATCCCACCTTATTGAAGAAGATGATGATGCAATAGTGAAAATTGAGTCGTAATAGTCTGGGTGTAATTCATCAGCATCCTATCTTTTATTTCTCAATAATTTTAAAGTACATAGATTATTAAGAGGAATGACTCTACTAAGTATTATCCAATCCCCTCTCTTTATCATCAATCTTGTGTTCGGCATTCTCTTCTTGGAATATGCCCTGTACAAGACGAGAGCAGTTCGCCATGTGAACGAAGCCAGAGACTCAAAGTACTCAGCCTTCAGAAGATACGATGTGGTTCACTGGAAGAGATGGAGACTGTATCTGGCAACTCCTTTCTTGTTCCCCCGCATGGTACTCGCAGTGTTGCATTTGTTCGGTCTCTACTTCACGATCCGCATCGTCAATTTCAACATGAGCGCAACTCACCCACCCTCCGAATTGCAAAAGAAGATCACCATCTTCTTGTCCAAGTGCTTTAAGAGAAGCGAGATGCTGTGTGCAGGAGGAGTTGTCTGGATCTAAAAAGATAAAGTTGATTACGACTACAAAAAGTACCTCAATAATTCCAAAGGCTTATTTAGGACTTGATTGAAACCTTCTCAAGCATATATTGAGGCATAGATTTGTAATGAAAAATGGTATATTTTGAGTTACCTTGGGCCAGAATGGAAGCCAACCACAAAAGGCCCTAGCACCATCGTGGCAAACCACAGCGGCTGGCTCGACATCCTACTTACATGCTGCTACTGCGATTTCCCCATCTACACTTCCAAGGTCGGCATTTACCCTATTGAATATAGAATAATTTGTAAGCATTAAGAACTGGTTGTTCGTGGGAACTTTGGTAACATATCCAGGTTATCAGGCCATTTTCTTGGACAGAGCAGGCACTAAAGAGGAAAGAGAAAAGATTGTGACTGACATAATCAGCAACTGCTTCATTAGATGATAAGTTTTAAGACATTGTTGATAAGCAGAAAGAAATCGAGAAGAATCAGTCTAAGCCTTTGATAATGTTCCCAGAGGGTTGCACTACTAACAACACTGAGTTGCTGCAATTCCGCCGAGGAGCCTTCTTCGGGCTGAGCAGCGTGCAGCCAGTGTGCATTAAGTACTGGAGTCCCTACTTTATCCCCTCTCATGATATCTTGGACGTTTTTTCACAGATTCTTCTTCTCATATTAAATAAGCTTAAAAGATGGAGCTCATTTAATTATAACTTGAGTGAAATATGTCAACCATTTACAATTGCAACCATGAAGGAGCTTCCAGTATTTGAGCCCAACGAATACTTCTTCGCTAACCACGTCCAACCTGGAGAAGAGAAGTGGGTTGCCTACATGAGAGTCATCAGGCATAATTATTCCACAATATTCATCATATATCATTCATTGAGGCAAATTATGGCTGAAACATTAGAGTTCAAGCTGTCAGATCAAAAGTTGGAGGACAAATTTGACTACAAGCAGATCCTTTATCCCAAGAAAGGAAGCAAGAACAAGTTCGAATGAGCAACCACAGATCCAACTGATTCTTAAGTTAGCGCAGAATCAGAGTATGACGCAGTCTTAAACTGAGTGTCGCAGGAGTATGAAAAGCTTATAATAAAAAGCCTGATGAATGAACTTTCAGAAGATGCAGTGGTGAAGATTTAAAGAAATACGGGATTATATTTTAGCTTATAAGATTGGTGTAGCGAGAGATCATAAGGAGTTAATACATAAAATTAAGTGTAAATAGATAAAATTATCTCTTGGGAAAAAATACCTCGCTAGCTAGTTTATTTATTCGCGAAAGTTTAGACTTATTTTAACAAGATTTATATTCGACTCATTGGACTTTGTTTAATTCTTTTACTTAATATCATGAAATAGGAAAATGATAGTATACTCTTTTTAATTGAAGCCAATTTTGCGAATGGATGTGAACAGATTCTTTCGATTATATTATCATGCTCCTCTTATTTATTCAACACTTCTCTTTAAAAATTTTAAATCAGGAGTACTTGAAATATTTACTCATACTTTGTCCCACTTTATTCTAAAATTAAATTTGTTGCATCTCATGAAAGCTCCATTTCTAGAGCAAAGCTTGACTTCAGAAAAGTTTTAATCGAACTCTATTGCATCATCTGCATCAATCACCTGCGCTAATTTATTGGCCGCAGATCCATTTAAAGGTTAGGAGTTAGAAACTGGCTGCGGGCTAGCTGACTTTTTCTTGAGCTCTTCAAATTTCTCCTCCGTCATATTCTATAAGAAGCCATCTTCATTCATTTCTTCATCAGACTCTTTCTCTTCTTCATCTAGGTCATCCCCTTCAGTTTCATTTGGTTGCATCATTTCTTAGGGTGCTTATCTCACTATATAAAATACAACGACAAGAACATAGGATGATTCATTATCTATTCTTCATGAATTGCTTTCTTTGTTAGAAGAGAAGATTATCGAAAGTTTCCTTGCTCTTTAAGGCCTCTGCTATCTTATCTACTGCTTCTCTGTACCTCGTCAGGTTGGCTTCTTGCTTATCATATATGTCATGTGCTATTCCAGTATCAATAAGCTGTGCAATTTTCCCAAAAGCAGGGTTCCTATTCTCTTACAGAGACTACAGACCTGACTCTACAAGAGCAAACATTGATGGGCAACTTTTCAAGCAGAGATTCAACTACAAACAATAGCTCTGTTCTTCTGTCTATCCTACCTATAGAGTAGTCTTGGTCTGATACTTGACATTTCTAGGGATGAAGATCAAATCGCCTTTCCTGAGTGTTGCTTTAAATACTGGAGTTTTCTCATCATTGCCTCCAAAGATTCTATAACCTACTCTTCCATGCATGATAAGCACAAATTGATCATAGGTCTGAGAGGTAATCTCAGACATTTGATTCTTCACTTGCAATTCCGAGGTTAAATAGTATTGTAGTGAAACTAAGCTCGTAATATCTGTTGAGAATAATTCATCTGAGAGGCAAAGCAGCTTCGCCAAGCTTATTGAAAATTCGGCAGCAGTGCTTAAAGTAAGTTAGCACTTTTAGGTCTCAAGGGCATCCATGAGATAGTCCATTTCGACTAAAGAGTCCTTTGAAGGCTAATTCATGCTAAATGACTTTCTATTTATGTTCCTTTACAAGTCTATTCCAGTGCCATACTTCAATTTCTGCTGAGGAATTTCCATCTTCAAGTAATCTTATATCATTTTCAAGCTTATGAGATCATACAAAGACAAGTATGAATTAATTTCAGATCGTCTTCTGGATCCTTTTAGTCATATGAGAATCCTTATCCTCCTCTTTGTATAACGACTGCTGCGTGCTTTCCTTGTCTTAGTTTTTCGAAACCTTAGAACTTTATAGGGTTAAGTAAGTGATCCCAGAGCTTCTAAAATTAAAAAAAACTTAGAAGAAAAAAAGATATCTCTGCAACTTTGGAAGAATCAGCATCAGGATTGAAATCCTGAGCAGAGTTGAAATTGAAATCCATGCCCTCTTTTAGAAGCTTGTCATACTTATCAAGAGTTTCCACTTTGACAAAGCTCTCCTTCGCCTTTATATTGATTCCTGCTAAGTGACTAGCATGGCAAACATAAATTGCAACTCTACTTTATCTTTATTGAGCATCTTTGCGTGTCAAGTCTATCAAGGTGATTTCTAGGTTTTGACCTTCAGCTTCTGCTTCAAGAACTTAAGCAAGTCTGCTCTTTTACTTTGACTCAGTAGTATTGCTATCTTTGGCTGCTCCGTCCATCAATAGAGAGTAATCTCGCTTGGGTTTATCTTCAGGATGGCCATCTTCAGTTCTCTGTCGCTTGTTTGCTTGACCAACCTGTGGGTGGTAGGTAGCTTGCTGCTTTCTCTTTTTAGTCATTAGAAGTCTGCTATTAACACAATTATTAAATAATGAATAATTATCCATTTGGTCTTCTTTCATAGTTAATGTGTCTCTAATCTTAGATTCTAATATTCTTCTTAATAATCTATCGCTAAATGTGTGATTTGGATTAAAGAGAGAGTTAAAAAGTAAAATATTGCTATTGTGCCCTGTAAAAGCTTAATTTCATCAATTTTGAAGGCAAGTTTATTCTTCTAGTATATAATTTCTAGCGTCGACTATTTTAATAGCTACACAAAAATAATTTATAAATAATGAAATCTCGTCTATATCTTAAGAGTAGTTTAAATACTAGAGCAATCCTAAATATTGTGGCACTCTTACTTAGTGCAATCATTAGTGCTTCTGCTACTTATATCGATCTCGTCTAAACCTAGAAAGTTAAAAAATATAAGAGCTTTTGTAAGTTCTAAGATAGGTTTAGTTTGAGTTTTTGAGCAATTATTGTCGCAAACCATAAGAATTCTACAAATGGGAGGCGCTTTATTTTTCAGATAAGAACTTGTTTTGGGACAGACTCTTTAACTCATCACACCAAGATTATTATTTACCAGAAGAAGATATTTAAATTAACTCAATTTAATTATTTTAATAATTATTTCATGGTATGACAACCCAGATGATTAGACAAGGCTAGATAATTAATTAAATCCTATATTTTGAGAGTACTACCACAAACTTGAAAGTGATCTATCTAGCATACTTGGGACTGAAGATTGCGAAGCATGGATGGTGGTCGCAACACCTCTAAACTTAAAGATCCAAGAAACTTAGCAAGCAGATAGTCTTTAATTCAACCCCAAATAAGCAGTTTCTAAATTGCAATATGTCAGCTGTGGCCTTAATGAGATTGAGAACTTTTCAGGCCATACATTTTCTATTTCTTTATACTATAGTGATTAGTGTTTTATAAGGAATTTAAATTTTCAAAGCAGAAGGATTCTGAGAAATCTGAAAGCGCCTCCAACCTCACCCTTCCTTATTTTATGCTTCCCTTTGTTGAAGACATTCTTCGTAGTTTCGAGTTAAATAATAAATTATTAATCTTCCATTTAGTTATTAGAGTTGTTAGGAGATGAAAATGAAAAGATTTGGATTGGAAATGTGTATGAGGACCGCTACTTCATCCTATATATAGACTTACAAGACTACAGCAACAACAAGGCTACTTACTAAAGAGCACTTGCCAAATTATAAAAACGCAACGTCCTCCTCAGATATAGATTTAACAACCACGAATGCAGAAGTGGTGCAACTCATTTTAATTATTTCATACTTACTATTTTGTTTTGTTTTTAAATATAATCAGTATAGCGGGGATTAATCAAACTTTGAGAAATTAAGAGGCATCTCCATTGACTATAAAGTAAAAAATAATATATGTAAATATAGAATTGTAAATTTTAATTATATACACTAATTTATTTACATTTAGTTGAAGTGGATGACATGAGGGATAAGAGAGTTCCTCATCCACAGGACATCTTTAATGACACTCTAAAACTTAAACTCCATGGAAAAATTAAATCCCACGAAAGAATGAAGAAAATAGAGGGTCATAAAAGATATATCATTTTTTATTTTAGGATATTAAAATTTCATTCTAATTTTTCTTAAACTATAAAATTCGCAATAAGTAGTCTAAATTAAAACATATGCAATTTTAAACAAACTTAATGAACTTAAATCTTTTTTATGTCAAAAAATATTTTAAATTATTTTAGCTAATTAATCATAGATAATTATATCATATAATGAGGCTTATTTCTCTACCAAAATAAAAATAAAAATTTAAATAATTTAAATTTATAATTATAAACTAGTGCTATTTTTAAGAGAGATTTTAATAACTCTTTTTATAAATAATTAAGCAAGTTGATTTTCAATAAAGAGTTTTGATATAAATTTAAATATAGTTACCAGTAGTAAATTCCATTTAAGAAGTAGATTAGATAATCAGTTCTGTTCCTGACTACAGAGTGAGAGACATCCCTTTTCCCTCAAAGTTTGATAATGTATTCTAGCAGCATTTAAAAATAATTAACTTAGAAATAGTTGAAAACAATAATTTGCATGTTACCCAAAATGAATTCGCCATTGTATTAAATATTTTAGCTATTTTTATGCAAAAATTATCATTTTACAATTAGATTGTTGGGTATAAATGTTTGGTATTGGACGAGAGAATCTCAGACCCCAAGGCTTTTAACTTTATTTCAAAAGATAATGAATAATCTGGTCATTTTATTTAACTATCAACTTCAATAAATCTATAGAAACGTTCTATAGCTATCCTCCTTAACTAAAAACCCAGAGTAAAGTGAAACAAAAAGTATGTAATTTTTATAATAAAATATCTATGAGTTTAGTTGCTAGAAAATATTTTGAGATTTACTTCCTCGGATGCTCTTCCCTGGTTCGATGTGTATTCTTTGCTCCTAGACGATCAATAAATGGCCATATATTTGAATTTATCTATATAAAATCAAGATAACACCTCCAGTTAAGTAGAATATCATAGTATAAGACTTAAATTTCATTTTAATCTATCTTTCAAATATAAGTAAAAGTAATAAAAACCATAGATTTAAAGTAGAAAATATATTATTTTGTTAGTTATTTAAAACCTAAATTATTTAGTTTTTAAGACTCTTCTTTTAGGAGTTGGTTCAGCGGTAATTAACCTTTACGAAGTTTTAAATTTTTTATTTTAATTTTGAAGCCGAGTGAAAAGTAACTCGATCGAATTAGACATATCAGCATTTTAAAGGAACTGAGTGCAATCAACTTCAATAATCCATTTTGTAATAAAAAAGACAGAATTTTATACATTTTTTTAAAAGTTTATCATAACTATAACTGTGTTATTCAACCCCAACAACTTGCTTCACTAAAATCCTAGTTTATATTTGCTATGTATTTAAAATCAGTTGGAAATGCTAGTTAAGGCTCTTTCCCATTTATCTCGCTCCAAAGACATTTACATAGAACTCAACTTATTTAAACATACATATTAAAATTATTGTTGTTGCTTGTAACTTTATAATTTTACACAATAAAGAATAAAACGAGAAGTAGCAACCATATACGAATTCAGAAGAGAATTATAAATCATCTGTTGAGTAGAAATAATAATTATCCAATTAATTCTAGATTATCAAAGAAGAGTTGCTGAACACCAAGGGAATTATAAGAAATATAAATAAATGCATTTATCTAATTTGGATTAAAAATAATTCAACTATCTGCTATTAAAATGATGGATGTGGAGGATGCTTGCCAAAAATATGGTTTCTACGCTGATTAAAGTTTAAATATATTAACGTTATTCTTAGTATTTGAAGATGATGCCGTTTAAAATATTGTAATAATGATAAATCAAAGAGTCTTGAAATAAAGTGACGTTCGCAGATTCTGTAATCGAGAAATATATTCATTAAATAGATAATAGTTTCATAACTGATAAATCAAGTAAATAAAAATACCCTAGAGACTTTAAAAAGAGTTTTCTTTTAATTAATTTCTATTAAATTGTTTACTAATCGAGATAAAGATTAAAGTGGAGCGCTACTTGTCTTTTTGCAAGAATGCATTATCCAGAGTTTAATATATATTATTTGTTATAAGATAAACTTATTGTAAATTTTAAGATTTAGTTTTAAAGACTTGCCAGAGTTCAACAATAAAACTTTACTCATGTTTGCAGATCTTTCTCATTTAATGGGAATATATATTATATGCTCATTTAATTTTGGACATAGATTTTCATAAAATAAATTAAGTCTTATTCATTTAAGAACTTTTAAGGAAAAAATATGAAGTGAAAATTTTAAAGAGAGCCTTTAAATGTAAAATTAAGATTTATTTTGTTAATTAACTTGTTTAGATTTAATCAGTGAGTAATTTATTTACTTTAAATTTAATATTTATTAAATAAGATCTTGGATTTAGCAACTCTCGCTTGGTGCAGGCACTTATAAAAGAGAAAAAAGAGCTCTACAATCATACAGAACATAATAAACTCAAGTAAAATATCCGCAACTGGCTTAGAATCGAAGTATTTATAAATGATATTTAAATTTAAGATTTCATTAAAAAATCGGAAACAGAATTGATGAAATCAGTTAACTTAAAATTCATTTTAAGGAAAAGAATTCATTTGAAGAAAATAAAAAAGTCCAACTGGTATTTGTCCGATATGATCAAATAGAACCAGAACACATAGAAAGTTTAAAATTATTGGAGCATCCAGATTTTGATAGAGTAAGGGATAATACTTATCTCGAGAGTATTTAATACGACGATGAGAGAGTTTATTTTTCCAGGAGTAATTTTGGATAAACTTGCAAGCCTAGTTAACTCATTCTCTTCATTAACGGACTTTAATATTTTAATTACACTCTATTGAATGATTTTTAGTTTATTAAATATGGAAATTGCATTGACTAAGGAAAGTTATCAACAGAAGAAGCTTCCAGAACTTCTTTAGTTAGAGCGATAGAGGACGAAACTGAGAGATATGACTTTCTAATGACTCATGCTTTTTATTTATCTTTTATGTAGAAGTATTTCAAGAGGGTGGCAAGTTAGATCTCATGAATTTAATAAACATTCAAGGAATTCTTGAAGACACTCAAGATGAGATAAAATTATTATGAGTATGCTAAATTTTAGATTCAGCATTTCGACTGCCTGGCTGCGAAGTAAAGCAGTTCAAAGTATTCTCAAATTTATAAAGACTTCTAAAAAATACCAAATGATACTACGACAGATAAGAGTCACATGTAAATAATGGATATATACATAAAGCTTCATGCTCTATCTAGAAATGCTGTGCTTCTCTTTTCCTTGTTGAAAGAAATAGAGCTGCCTTTGAAAATTAAAGCGAATTTCTTCATGCATCATCAAGTGGGACTTGAAATTTTAGAGGCTCACACTCACTACTACCAGCTTAAAATATTTTTACTTCTTGAAAATTCATTGATAAATTTATAATGATAATCTCTAGACATTCATTTACTTGATGTCTTATCCTCGTTGTGGATTTGCAAGAATTTAATTATCATTTTTAATTTTCCTAAAATAACTTACAATTAATCAAAAATATAAATTCCTAATAACAAAATAGTTTAATTGCAAATAAATTTTATTTTTTATTAACCGTTTACTTTGTAATTATTTTTAAATTAACTTTTCTGGAAAAGTTTTGAGGATTCATAGGAATAGTATAATTGAATAAATTACTTTTTTTAACTCTTAGTAATAAAATTATCTTTGTATTATTTTTTAAATACTTCTTAAATATTTTTATTTAAAAGATGAAAATATTTTAATTTATCTGTATTCAATTAAAAACAAATTTATTACTTAATAACCATTTAATTTAATTTAATTTCAGAGAATACTTTTTGCGAGAGATGAACGAGGAAAGAGAGAAAGTAGTATTTGACTTGGAGAGCATGCGAACTCAAGGTTTTATTATAGAACAGCTCGATGGCTTTGCCTCCAAGTTTAAAAATGAGCAAGCTGATTAATCTCATCCAGTCAAAATATTTCTGGGTGACTCAAAATTTATATAAAAAAAGTTATTTACTGGTAAAAATGTATAATTTACTTTTATTATTTTCTTAAAATAATTGTTTTTTAAACCCCTTTTATAATTAGCAAAAACGGTATGTCGAGTCAAATAAGCTTAATTGCCATACACTTGTTAATATAATAAAGAGAAGAAGATCGAAAGAAGGAGAATTATGAAACAGTAAAGCCAATCATATATAAGATAAAGCTCAGATTAATTTATAAAGTCAAAATTGTTTTAAATTAATGAGATAAAAGATAGTTTCCAAAACTTTCCAAAAAGAATTCGATTATAATCTCCTTAATGTTTATAGTCCTAGAAAACATTTTTATTAATTTTTAATTTTAATTTATGAAATATCTTATATAATATATTTTTAACTAGGGATAATTCTTCAACAGATATTATTTGAAGAAAAAAAGCAGAATTAATTTACAATAAAATTTCCATTACTTAATTGCATCAGAATCAATATCATTTTCAACTTCCTAAAAATAGCAATTTAAAGATAAATTATAACAGAGAAATATCTGCAATTTGATTTTATGTAAAAAATTTCTCTCTTGCTTTATTTTTCCTTGATTTGGTGAACATTTTAATTTTATTAAAATCTTCTTTTAAGTTCTATTAATTTATATCAAATAATTTCAAATCCTTATTTATTAGAATAAAAAGGTCGAGAAAAGTATTTTTGTTTTGAAAATTATTTTAACTTGGAGTTTAATTTAATTTTAAAAGAATTAAATATTTTCATTCTAGAAATATATATTTTGATTATAAACAGTACTATCTTCTCAGCATATCAGGAGAATTCATTAAAGACGTTTATCCTATAGCGGGTAATCATTTTCACATTATTTTAGACTCTCCAGGTGCTTATTTCCTAATTGATACAGAGACTTTAGAATTTGATATTGTCAAATATGAAGCAGCTGCCTATCAGAGGCTTAAACTTGAATCACTCGAATTTCACTAATTCTATCCATAAACAAAATATTTAGTTATTGTTTTATTTAATCCTATAGCCTAGATCCTCAACTTCAATCCAACTCAAATAAACACTTTTAAAAAGAGAAGATACTTTTAATTTAAACAGATAAGCCTAAAATTTGAGAAATTTACTGTTCGGCTAAATCGATACCAAAGTAAATAAGACGTTTAATTTTAATGATAAAGTGAACATTTTGTTCTGTGTATCAGGAGCTCTCTATGAATCACTTGCATTATATCAAATAAACTAGCTTTTGAGTTACTTCCCCCAAGAGAATTACAGATTCCTATTTTTTGAAACTATCTTCCTCAGCCCAGACATCAAACAACATCTAAGAAAATTGCAGAGCTTGCACTCTCAGCGGTTTGAAGTAGAATTCATTAACTACCCCTGGCCTAAGGAAATACTCTACCAGGATTTCCAACTCACCACCATCATGGAGTACAAGAGAGTCATGCTTTTCGAGCACTACATGCCTCACTATATACATAGGTTCATACAGAAAGATGCTGACTAGTGCCATAACCACAGAAGTGATTTCAGATTGCTTCAAGACATTGATATCAAATAGATAATTTAATTTATTTATCTATAGGCTAAAAACGAAATTAATTTAATTTATTTTTCATTTTATCGTCATATTTGACTTAAGAATCTCATTTATTGAAGTAATATATGCACAAACTTTATATCTTTAGTAATTTGAAAATATATCAAAGACTTCCCTCTCGGTATCGTAGAGCATTTACAGCACACTTATAAATTTCATAAATAAATTTATTACAATTTAAATTGCTCGTTCTTTAATGGTTCTGGTTACGATCACTTTAAATACCTAAAAAGATTTAAAGCAGCAGTTGGCTCAAAGTACTTCGTTCTAAATCTTTTTACAGTGAATTTGCAAGCCTTTAGACAGAAGAAATTCAGTGACTTCACTATTTAAGTATAAACTTGCAATCTAATTTTAATTTTAATCTATCTCAAAAGCTTGTCTTTAATTTATAGTTCAGTTTACAATAAAGCAGTTAAGGATAACGGCTTCGACCCCTTCAATTTGAACCAAGATTTTGTGAATGTAAACTAAATGAGTGTGCCTATCTTTTAACTGCCAGATGAATGGAGTTGGGCGGAGGCATTTTGTGATCCAGATAAAAAGCAGGAGGCAAGGGTCATTGACTTCCAAGATGCGAATAGAGAAAATAAAATCTCAATTGCAAAAAGAGTCTGTGAAAATTTCGAAGCCGAATTTGATCAAGTCATTTCGCTCTTGTCTAGTAATGGAAGTTAGTAGAATTTTTAATTGCAATAGTAAGAGAATAAATTGGAGGGTTTAGAGATTGAAGACAATTAAAGTGTAGTTAATTAGGAGGAGCTATGATAACGAAAAATTACATAAAATATTTAAATCTTTCTCTTTTTGGATATATTTATAAGTGCAAGAAAATATTATTTTGAATTTAAATTCCAAAAACTATAAAGTTATAAAGTTATTAAAAATCTAGAGTTTCTAGCTACTCAAGAAATATTAAATGTTAACATTGGAGGAAAATATTGGTGCATCTTAAAATAAATTTGATAGGTAATTATTCCTTTCAATCTCCATGACTTGGCCTTACAAAGTCGTAGATGAGCTTTTGAATTAATTTAAATAGTTGATTCGTAAAAACTAATATTGCTGAAAGCATTTTGCATACACAAACAAAGAATGGAATTTTTTTATTTTAAAATTAAGGGAAGTGAAATCTTTCTGAAATTATCCCATGATATAAATTGATATGAAGGAAAAATATATCTAAGTAAATATAACCCATTTTAAAAAGGGATTAAAAGAAATAAAGAAATCGCAGTTTATTTTTAATTATAGAATTATATGTTCCCCCTTATTATAAAGCAATATTTGATCCAGTATTTTACTTACTAAAGGCCTTAACTAACCTTGAATTTAAAATAAAAAGTATTTAAACACGCATACTGACCAAGATGAAAATTTTAGTTCTACTTGCAGCCTTTCTCCTTCCCTTAGCTTATTGCTCCACAGACTTAGTCTAATTTAAAAATTCCATTTTTATTTAATGTACTTAATAACTCTAATTTGATTTCTTGAGCAGCTACTGCAAGAAACCACAAATATTCTACCAGTGGGAGGCAATTTATTTTTCCAATGAGAGTAGCTTTTGGGAATTACTTCTATCCAATCACTCTCAGAATCCAATCAACTTATAACAAATTTAACATCAAAATGTTTAGAATCATTTTATTTAATTTAAATAATTTCCTGGTATGATAATCCGGATGATCAAAACAGACTAGTGCAAAATAAGCATTAAATCTCAAATTTCTTTTTTTGAAGTGACTAGAGTATTATCATTAGCTAGAGAGTGACCAGTCCAAGTTGCTTGGCACTGAAGTGTGTAGAGTGTGGATGGTAGAGGCATCTCTACCAAAACCCATTTCACCAAAACGCAGGGGGCAAGATGGGTTAGACTCCTTAGTCTATTAGCAAGGAATATCTCGAATAAAGCAAATTTATTGCGGACTAGACGATATAGAGAACTTCAAAACTAATTCATAGTAGTAGTAGCTATATTTATCCATCATAATGTAAAAGACTATTATTTAAAGCGATAGGATTTTTCAGAAGGTAACTCAAACAAGTCTAGTCTTCTCTCAATGATATTTTATTAATTTCCCTACTTAAGAGAATTGATCACTAACTACGAGTTTAAAAGTAAGAGTATAACTTTAAATTGCATTTAAGTTTTGGGGAGATGAAAGAGAGAAAGTAAGGTTGGGGAATATTTTTGAAGAGAGCATCTATGTTATATATTTGGACTTATAGGACTTGCAATAAAAATGGGGAGATTATAATAGGGTGCTAAGACAATTCAGAAACAAGAATCTTGCCATTAGGTACAAATTCAACAATGAAGCATGCAGCTTGCCGCTTCTAATGGAAATCTTATAAAAACTATTATTGTAAGAATCAAGGGTGAAGTCAAAATTGGAGAAATTAATTCAAGCTCAGACACTTAAAGTCTTCTCCTATATGCAGGATAATATTAGACCCGTGCCAGAATAATTGGACTCAGATCGACAGAATCTGCTTACTCTACTCCTGATTTGACCTTGGCGGATAAAATTACGACTCGGCTGGTAGAATTATACTGCTGCAGATAAAATATACGACCGTGCGATAAATATATGAATAGGTTGCTACTAGAATGCGGACGATGACAAATGCAAATTAGTGGCACTTAATTTCAAACTCTGCCGCTCTGATTTTGCTGCTGACCACTGTTCAAACGAAGCCGAACCTGATTGTCTAGAGCCATTTCTTGATACTTAGCACCCACAGCTTGCTGACATCGCTTGCAGTCATTCTCTAGAGCACCTCGGCCACAGCTGAGACTAGATTCTCTCTGTAGAGTTAGGACGCAGTCAATCTTACTTTCTAGCTATCTTGCGTGAGCGCAGCTGCAGCTTCACAAATGAGAAGAGCTGTTCGATAGGATTGAGCCAGGGTGAGTACTCTGCGTTGAAGAGCACTACAACTTTGAATCGCTTGGCTGTTTCAAGTACCTCTGAGAAGCGATGAATGA